>JAUPMG010066504.1:0-13336 GCA_031762675.1 Pachysandra terminalis | reverse complement strand
GTCAGATCCCCAAAGTTCAAGACGATTGTAATAACTTTGGTAATCATTAGGGATGAGCTTAAATGATTCTGACCAACGGATGAAGTTTTTCAATATTTGACTGCATATGTTATTCTTGGTATTTCATATGAAAAATTACCTTAATTATCTTGATCATATTGATGTGAAAAGAAAATTTTGGAAATCCTTTTTATTCACTCACTTTCTGTTCAAATGTGCATCACTCTTGTTTTCCTCCATCTTTCAAAGATATCACAGGGTGCAAAAGGTAAAAGGAGAAAAGATACAAACACACAACCTTAGTGGAGCATATCCTCATAATTCTAGAAGAAAGTGTTTAGGAGATGCATCCAAGTTTCCCCTCAGCAAAGCAGCATGGCTAAATCAATCTCTCAAGAGGCGTAAACAAAGAAATGCCCTGATTCAACTGCAATAGAGCTATTTGAAGATGGCGAAAGCAACAAAATTCCTGAAAAAGTCAAAGAAGCAAAGGTGAAGAGCAAAATTGGAAGAGAAGAATATTTACTTGTAAGTGTCAGATATGATCAAAAGCATTTCTATCTCCTCTAGATCTCGTCTCCTAGATAGACTTGGTCTCAGGTAGTAATGCAACAATAATCAAATGAGTTTGAGACATGTCCGACCCTTTGAAGCAACTAAATGAAGATCAGACTTGACTCAATAAGTCATGGTCTTCACCTATCTCTAAGTTCACCAAGAAAATTCGGCTCAAAATCGAGGCTCCTCTCATGTATTGAACTTCCCCAAAAGATACCACCTCACCATTTGAAACCTATAACTCTTTCGAATTTCTAGGCATGGATCAAGCCTTAGAAAGTTCAAACCCTTTATTTATCTTCTCTCGAATGGGCAAAGCCACCGAGAAAGACAAACGTATCTTTTCTTTTTCACCCCAGAAAGTCTTGAAAGTTCAATATGTGAGGATAATCTTGATTTAAGCGTAATTCATTTGTAAACCGTGTAAATCGAGGTTATGTCTTTTTTTTCTTTGTCATTCATCGCTTGCAATTTTGACAAAGAGGGGCAGCTGTAGACACCCCAATTTGCACGAGATCGACTTTTTCTTGACCTTTGCAGCTCCTGGAGGCTTGAGCTTCGTTTTTTCCTATCTCCTAATCATCTCTAAATAAATCCCAATCATATTGCCAATTTTCCCTGAAAATCCTAAAAATCATTTGAAATGTCCAAAATACCCCTGGTAGACCCCACCTGATTCATCTCAATCCTTAATCCATTTTCAACCTCAAATTTGAATTCCTAAGACAAAATGCTCTCCAATGAGTATAAACTTGGGCCCATTCGAAGTCGGTTGGAAAAATGATAGTTTTGCCCCACATCCGGTCATGTGGACCAAATAGATAAATCCAAGGGTCAAAATATTTCTCCAACATCAAATTTGGATTCCTCATCAAAACACCTTTGAAACGACTGTGATTTTGTGAAATTCTGAGTTCGGGAGTCAAATGGTCATTTTTTGTATTTTTAAAATTATCAAAAAATGATAGAAAAATATAATGGGGTAAAAAATAATAAAAGAACACTTTAGGGAGGGAATTAAAATTAAAGAATTGATAGAATAGTTGAGGAAGATTTGCCATGTGTCAAATTCTGAGTTCGAGAGAGCACGTAGTGCTCTCTCTCTCCTTTCTTTCCCTCATATTTCTTTCTATTCTCTCTCCCTCATTCATTTCTCTCTTCCCTCTCCTTTCTCAATCTTTCCTTTCCTTTCTCTCTTCCCTTCCCTTCTCTCTTCCCTTTCCTATCTCCTCTTTCCCTCCTCTTCTATATAAGAAGGCAAGGAACGAATGAAGAAGGGACACCAAAATCTCAACGGATTCTCACGGATGAAATCCCTCTCCGTCCCTCTTTCTCTCTCTTACGCAGCAGCCCCCGACCACCAATCACTACCATTGCCGCAAGAACCTTCACTGACGACCTCACCACCTTCACTCTCGAACAACAGC
This sequence comes from Pachysandra terminalis, assembly GCA_031762675.1. NCBI lineage: Eukaryota > Viridiplantae > Streptophyta > Magnoliopsida > Buxales > Buxaceae > Pachysandra > Pachysandra terminalis. Next base: position 11,351 of record JAUPMG010066504.1, on the reverse strand, counting down.
AGACCCCCCATGCTACCCTCACACCTCGCTCGTCCGGTAACCATCTGCGTGCACTTGCACCTTGCCGACCCGTGCCCATTGCGCGTTGCCTACCCTTCTTGCCCCGCGCCTCTACTGCGGTGCTTTGTAGCGCCCATCAGCCTGCGCGCAACCTACGCGCCCTTACTGCCATGCCTCATGCCACACGAGTCCTTGCAACCCCTGCTATGCCCATCACCCACCGCTACCTCCATTTCTTCTCCACCCCTACCTTCCGCGCGCCCCAGCACATTCCCGACCTCGCACCCACACCCTCTTTCTCTCTCTCTTTCGTGACTATTCTCTCTCTCTCTCTCTCTCTCTCTCTCTCTCTCTCCTTCCTCTTCTTCTTCCTTCTATTCTTCCCCTGTTCTTTCTCTTCCTTTCTTCCCTTGTTCTTCGTCCTCTCCCCGTAAACGAAAATGAAACCAGAAAAAAAAAATAACCACACCCTCCCCCCCCCCAAAAAAAAAATAGAAAATAACCAAAAGAACCCCTGAACCCAAATCCAACAACCCATATCCCCAAACCAGAACCGAACCAATCCACACCTGAACCGAAACCCAAAAAACCCAAAAACCAGCAATCTGAACCCCAAGGCCTCATTTGGCAGAATAAAAAGAGGGGGGGGGGGAAAGCGTTTAATTTCCAACAGCTGCCTCTCAAGTCAAATTTGTTGTGGAGCTCCAAAGCAAAGAATAGCACATCAAAAGCACAACTACTACAAGTATATTTTTCTTTTATTTTTATTTTTTTCATGATATTATAAATTTTCAGAATTGAAACCATGTTATGAATGAAATTTATTTTTGTAAGTTTAATTGGTGTTTCACATTATTTTTAGAATTTTAATACATTTAGATGCATTTTATTTCATTTTTAGGATGTCAAAATTTTAAAGTTTTCTTTTTAGGATTGTTTTTAGTATTTTATCATTTTAAACCCATTTTTAGGATTTTCAAGAATTTTAGTTAATCTAGTTTATTTTGTAGAATTTTAATAATTGGCCAAATAATATTTGAACCTGGTAACCGGTTAAACCGAGAGTAAATGGGTGCCTAACACCTTCCCATATCTCAAATAAACCTCATTACCCAAAATTTGGTTAGACCATTGCTTATTTAAGTTTTTCTCTATTTTTGGGATTAATTGACATAGCAAGGGTGACCATTCACACCCGACTCAATGAATGGTGGCGACTCCACATCTACCCGATCGACCTAGGGTCCACCCGACCGTGGGGTGATAACAACTGGTATTAGCTAAGTTAAAAGTTTTAATTTGTTCAGACTTCCATTGGTTTTTTTTGTTAGCTCTGATTAACCTTGTGATAGTTGTATTTTTGTGAATGGTTATCTGGATCCATACATTGGATCCGAAGGTTAATCCTTGCAAATCCTCGAGATCCTATATCTCGAATTTGGGGCGTGTTTCAGAGCTCTAGGTGTAAGGTTGTCCAGGGCTTGAGAAATCTTAGGATATAGTAAAATCCTAGGATGAAACATAGAAACATGTGAACCAAGGATCCACATCATTGTATTGTGTTCAATATATTTTGTTATAATATGTGATTAAGTGGTGTGGTATGTTTATGTGCCTATGCGTGAATGTATGTATATATACACATGTTCAATTAGGTATCATACTCCATACTTAGAGACTTGTTACTTGTTTGTTACTTGTCGTAGGAGGAATAGTTACTCTTAGCAATATTTGTTTGGATTGTGTGGTAAGGGTAGGAGATCACAATTTTGAGGCTGATCTGGTGGTGTTAGTTATGTCAGATTTTGACATCATCCTTGGCATGGATTGGTTATCCGCTTATCATGCCAAAGTGGTTTGTTTTGGGAAGGAAGTTACCTTTGAGATTCCCGGGGACGAAAGCATAAAGTTTTGAGAAATGCGAAGGATAAATATCAAAATGAGTTCTTAGGACTATTGGAGTGTAATAAAGGAGAGTCCTTAGAAGAAATTCCAATAGTGAAGGAATTTGCTCAGTATTTTAGGAGATACCGAGACTACCACCTTTAAGGGAGGTAGAGTTTTGCATTGTGCTAATGCCGGGCACTACTCCCATATCACTGGCCACTTACCGTATGGCACTGGTAGAGCTAAAAGAACTCAAGGAGCAACTCGATGAGCTTATGAGGATGGGATTTATCAGATCAAGTATTTAACCATGGGGAGCACCGGTGTTATTCGTGAAGAAGAATGATGGATCTATGAGGCTGTGCACTGATTACCAGCAACTGAATGAAGTCACCATCAAGAACAAGTATCCCTTACCCAGGATTGATGACTTGTTTAATCAACTTAGATGAGCTCGGTACTTTTCCAAGATTGACTTGAGGTTGGGGTACCACCAATTCAGAATTAGAGACAATGACATAAAAAAATAGCATTCAGAATATGGTATCATCACTATGAATTTGTGATAATGCCGTTTGGTTTGACTAATGCCCCAGCTGCTTTCATGGACATGATGCATAGGGTGTTCAGGCCATACTTGGACAAATTTGTAGTGATATTTGTGGATGACATCTTAATATATTCAAAGTCGAAGGAGGAACACAAAGAACACTTAGGCATAGCTTTTCAGACCCTTTGGAACATCAATTATATGCCAAACTTAGCAAGTGTAACTTCTGGAAAGAAGAGGTTAAATTTCAAGGACATGTGGTATCCAAATCTGGAATATCAATGGATCCTGCTAAGATAGAAGTTGTTTTGAGTTGAGAGATCCCAAGAATGTGGCTGAGATCTAAAGTTTTATGGGATTGGCCGGATACTATAGGAGATTTGTGGAATAATTTTCAAAAATCTCTACTCTTTTAACTAACTTGACAAATAAGGAAGTCAAATTCAATTGGGCCGACAAGTATGAGACAACATTTGAAGAATTGAAAAAGAAACTGATCTCAGCTCTAGTGCTTGTGATTCCAATCAGTGGGAAGAAATTTTTAGTATACACAAATGCTTCATTGATGGGTTAAAGATGTGTTCTTATGCAAAAAGGACAAGTCGTGGCTTATGCTTGTAGACAACCCAAGGTATATGACCGCAAGTACCCGACGCATGACTAGAGTTAGCTACAGTAATGCTCACACTGAAATTATGGAAACATTATCTTTATGGAGAGGACTTTGATCTCTTTACTGATCATAAGAGTTTGAAGTATTTTTTCACACAAAAGGAATTAAACATTAGGCAGATGAGGTGGATAGAGTTAGTCAATGACTACATAGCTATTTTTAAGTACCACTCGGGTAAGGAAAATGTGGTCGCTGATGCTTTAAGTAGAAAGCCCCGTAATGTGTTAGCTTGCTTATTGAGACAACAACAGAATTTAATTGAAGCCTTTAGTAGATTGAATGTCCAATCTAATGAAAAAGGGAGTGGCTGACTATTATTCAGCTTGGTAGCGAGACCATCTCTAATTGACAGGATTGGACAAGGGAAGAAAACTGATCTAGAACTACAGTTATTGGCAGCAGATGAGTCGAAGCCAGACTTGGTGATATTAGCAGACGGAGTAATCAGATAATAGGAAAGACTTTGTATTCTTAAGGATGAAACTATTTAAAACGAAATCCTTAAGGAACCGCATAAATCTAGATATTTCATCCACCCTGGCGGTACAAAGATGTACCGGGATTTGAAAAAAACATAATGGTGGTCAGGAATGAAGAGTGACATTGCCTAATTTGTGTCTCGATGTCTTACTTGTCAGCAAGTTAAGGCAGAACATATGAGAACAGTTGGATTGCTTCAACCATGCCTATTGTAGAATGGAAATAGGAACACGTGACTATGGATTTTGTAGTAGGATTGCCTAGATGAAAGGGGGAAGTGACTCGATATGGGTGATTGTGGACAGACTAACTAAATCAGCTCACTTCTTGCCAGTAAAGAAGAAAGCTTCAAGAGATGAATTGGCACGACTGTATGTCAAGGAGATATTCAGAAGACATGGGGTGTTAGTTAGTATTGTATCTGATCGGGATACCAGATTTACATCCGAATTCTGGGTGAGTTTGCAAAAGGCATTGGGCACTCAACTAGACTTTAGCACTGCCTTCCACCCACAGATAGACGGATAGGCCAAAAGAGTTAATCAGATACTTGAGGATATGCTCAAAGCCTGTGTGTTGGACTTTAAAGGAAATTGGAGTGACCACCTCCCTTTAGCTGAATTTTCCTATAACAATAGTTATCCATCAAGTATTGGAATGGCACCATTCGAAGCATGGAAGATCATGTAGGTCGCCTACATACTGGACTAAAGTGGGTGAGAGTAGCATGCTTGGATTGGAGATCATCCAAGAAACCACCGAGAAAGTGAAAATCCTCAAAGTTGACAAAAGAGTTATGCAGAACGTAGAAGACGAGAGCTGGGATTTGAAGTTGGGGATCATGTATTTCTAAAGGTCTCGCCAATGAAAGGTGAAATGAGATTTGAAGAAAAGGGGAAATTAGCACCTCGTTTCATTGAACCCTTTGAGATATTGGAATGCTTAGGTAATATTGCATACCGCCTCGCCTTACTGTAGCAGTTATGAGAAATCCATAATGTTTTTCACGTATCGATGTTGAGGAAATATGAGCCGAACCCTACACATAATTGATTAGACTGAATTACCATTAAAAGAGAATGTGACTTATGAAGAGGCACCAGTGAGAATCATGGATCGGAAGGAACAAATACAAAGAACAAAACCATCCCACTAGTTAAAGTGCAGTGGAGTCACCATGATGAAGAAGAAGCCTCATGGGAATTGGAATCTGATATTCGCAGACGATACCCGACATTGTTTTATAACCAAGGTAAGTACTAAATTTCGGAACAAAATTCCTTTAAGGGAGGTAAAATGTAGTGACCCTGTTCCTATCATTTAATTTGATAATTAATGCTATTTTATCCTTTATTTGAACCTTAGGATATAATTGTAAGAAAAAGGGCTGAATTGGACCATTAGATTGGAACATGGACTGGTCGAATGGCCCATTGGACTTAAGTAAGGTTAATAAGGTAATTTCAACTTGATTTGAATTAGTTGAGATTAGGGAACTCTTCCACTAACCCATGTTTCCTTCCAAATAGGAGAAGGAAGCTTCTTTGCTTCACACGTCCAAAACAGAAAGGGGGAGAAGAAAAGAAAATCTGGGTTGGAGGTAAAAGAGAGAGAAGGAAGAAGAAGAAGAAGAAGAAGAAGAAGGAAAGCTAGAGAAAGGAAGGATTTCCCATCTCAAGTTGCAGAAAACACAAGGATGATGATGTAGGGAACCTTCTTAGACTTTACGATAGCTATGTTCAAAGATCTATGATGATGCTATAGACATATATATAGGTGATTTGCATGATTCAATGATTAAGCATGTTCTAATCCATGTTTTAAATGAGATCATCTGATACTCTTTACATTTGTATTGAATAATACATTTATAGGATGATATGCATGATTAAATAATGTTGTGATCAAATTCATGTATTGGTGATTATACAATGTTCTTCACGTTTGTATTGAAAAATATGTGTAGAAAAGACCATGATAGTATGAATCTAGATCTTAGATTATTGAGGTTTATGATGATACAAATCCATGAATATGTAGTAGCTTTTGTGTAATAGGATTTGATTGAGTTAATGGTCATATAAAGTATTGAATTAATGCTAAAAAGTGTAAAAACATGATTGTGAATGTCTGGGCACGAAGCCCTAGGAAAATAGTAAATTCTGGGCTAAATTAGACTTTTGGTAGGTCATTCGTTAGCTACCAAAAACATCTACCGAGACCCTCAAAGTCTTTGGAACATCTACCGAGACGCGGCATGTACCGAGGTCATCGACTAAGAATTTTTGGTAGGAAGATCGGCATGTACCGAGCATATACTGTACTCCAAATGACCCCAAATTTTATGGGAAGTTCTCATATGAGGCTTTGGATATGTGTGATGTTTGTTCGTTTGCAAAATGAACAATCACAGTCATATGATAGGAAGTGTGTAGTTCTCTTGATTTTCAGTATGAATTGGTAGTATATGTTGTGATATGACTTGATTGTGACTCTAAGGAATTCTTATGTGATCTATAATTAATGGGTGAGTGGTGTTGGGAGCATCCACTAGATGTGAATGTGATTGACTATGATATTTGACTTGTAATTAATTTGTGAGTGGTGCTGGGAGTATCCACTAATTGTCAGTGTGACTGACTATGTTGTCTGATCTGTGAATGATGTGTGAGTGGTGCTGGGAGTATCTGCTAGTTGTCAATGTAACTGACTGTGTTGTCTGATCTATGTATGATATGTGATTGGTGTTGGGAGCATCCACTGGTTAGCATTGTGATGGGGTGTGACACTACATGAGCTCACCACTGAATAGTTGTAATGGTGGTATTCTATCGTGAGGTGCAAGTCCCTTAAAGAATAGGAATGGTGGTATTCTACCGTGAGGTGCAAGGCCCTTAAAGAATAGGAATGGTGGTATTCTACCGTGAGGTGCAAGTCCCTTAAAGAATAGGAATGGTGGCCTTCTATTGTGAGGTGCAAGTGTAACAACCTGAAAAATCCCTAAAAATCTTAACTTGAGATCTTAGGGTAAAATAGTAATTTTATGAATTGATAATTTAATTTCACTAATTAATTAGGATTAGAATACTTAAAATCCTTAATCCTTTAAGTCGTGTTAAAGATTCCATAAGTTAGTAATACTGATCTGATCATCCAGATTTAATTAGGAAGGAGAATGGGTCAGATAACCTAACTTAGCATTAAATAGGAAATAACATAATGTGTCGGCTTTAACCATCCAACTTGTGCGAATTTATTCTTTAAACCTTGTATTAATTCTCCCCTTTATTTGGATCACCGATAGGGTTAGATCCGACCACACGATCGTATGTTTTGTGCTTTTATGGCCATTTTTTAATGTTTGAATTTGTGTTTGATCATTTAGATTATGTTTCTGATGGGTGGTTCGGATTCATTGGAGCATTTGTATTTCTTTGGGTGGTTAGGATTCATTTGACCATTTGTGTTTGTTTAGGTATATGGCTAGGATTGAAGGAGAAAGGGAGTTGGTAGTGGGGAATACCAACCCCCACTAACCATCCTAATCCTAGGCTCTAGATTTGAGTTATTAGATTGGAGGGTTAGGATTAGCTTGTGTTGAGTAAAGAGACTTGGATCTCTTTGTTTGTCTCAACTTGAGAGAATCTCATGTTCTCACTTGGTTGGGGGCATTGGTTGCTTGGAAGCTTGAAGGAGAGCTTAAAGGAGAAAAGGGTTGCATGCTTGAGGCTTCGCTTGAGATTTTCTTGGATTTCATTGAGGCAAGTAGATACCTTCATTTTTGTTCATTGATTAAAGTAGATATAGGGTGGGTTCTCTCTATTTTCTAGTTCATGCAAGCTTTGAAATGTTAAAGAATGAATTTGAATGCCTTGATTTACATCTTATGGAAGAATCATGTTTATTATGAATAAAAGTGATGGAAATGACTTGATAATGCATAAAAAATATTTCATTTAGTTGTAATTTCAATTTGGTAAGAAAACTCCTTTGTTTTGGCTGGTTCGCGATGTTCGCCGACCTCCTCGGTGCGCGGAACGCTTCGCTGACTACCCAGAAAATTTTTGGTGACTTTCTTGGCTCCCCTAGAATTCCACCGAATTTTGATTGTACCAAATTGAGTATTGTTGGATTTCTCTTTTTGTCAGAAATCCAACAAAACAAGTTTGAGGTAAATTCGAGTTGTATACCGAAAGTTATGACCATTTTAGTGTAGGGATGTCAACCCAGATTTGCTTCTCAGCTCGCTGAGCAGGGCACTAAATCTTACTTCGGTGCGCCGAAGAGGGTGCCAAAGAGATCACCGAGAATGAGTTCCCTGGAATTTTTGCCGAGTCTCATTTTGGTACGCTGAAGCTGACTTCGGTGCGCCGAAGCTCCTAGACTTGTCCCTTTTAGCCGAAATTTCATATATAAGCATGTTCTGACCCAATTAAACTGAATTTGACGTTTTTTTTTTACTGATTTACCATTATTTCATTGATTTGTTTCTTTGTGAACCTTAAATTGAGTAAGTTACTTTGGGATTTCTTCTTTTCCCTTTATGTTGTTTCGATTGATTGGAAACTTTGCGCATAACCTGGAATTGACCTAATTATGTCAAATATAATGTTATATGGAGTTTGAATGTGATTTATCTTGTACTTGCCTCTTCATGGACCCGTTTCCATGTGTTGATAAAATATGAATGTTAAGGCTTGGGATGATCAATACACTTATAGTTGATGATTTTTCTGGCACATTAAACTTGAATGCTTAGTTAATCTTATATGATTGCTTCTCAATGTACGTATTTTGTGTTATTTGAAATTATGACTTGTATTACATGTGAGATTGGTGATTTGCACACTTATTTGTTGTGGTTACACCTTGTACACTATGAATTGACTACTTAGTTAGCGTGCACTTCTCCACTTGCACAGCATTGACTCGAGACCATAACTTGTTCAAAGAGAAATACCCTATTTTTGAGACCACACGGTTGAGTCTCGTGATTAAATAAGAGTGTGTGATATGAATTCCACATCTAGTGATGAGACTAGCAAGGATGAGTTGAGGGATTAGCTACCCCAACAAATTCACTCATTGCCCAAGGGCATTTACCCAAGGCTCTGCACATTGATGTAAGCTTGGATGAAATATTAGAGAGAGAGTCCTTTGCAATATGTCACGTGTCGTGATTTAATGAGGGAGCCACATGTGGGTGCAAGCCTCGGTATTTACCATTGATAAAACAAAAGCGGGGGGATTGTGCTTTCTTGGTTGAAAACCCATAAAACTATGTTGTACACATAGAATAGTCCTATCCCTTAGACCATTAATATGGGGGATGGATTTAGGTTGCTGAGACATCCTGGTGCACATTCAGGTTGCTGGGACACCCCAAACAGAGATTGGATCAAGAGGAAACATGTCATCCTGTACATAGTGACAAATTGCATTAGCATTGCATACTAGACTGTTTGTTAGCTCACCTTGGTGATTACTGTAATTAGGCGCACAACATGCTTAATAAATAATTGACCACATGCATCTCTTCTTATTATGATCTCTTTATTGTGTGGACTGGATATATTGAGTAATGTCTTGCATTTTATTATGATCTCTTCTTAGTATGATCTCTTTATAACCACACTATTACTTATGTCATCAATTATTTTATTTATATAGCTACTAGTCATTCTCTTTTTAGTATAACCGTTTATTATTTTCATCTTTTACATTTAGACTTTGTTTTCGATGTATGTATTAGCCCTTCCATCCAGCATGTGACGGTCAAATGTTTTCCATCTTCATCATACTTGTTGGTGTTAATAAATCTTTCTTTTTGTTCCATTTTTCGTATCACCCGAATTCTGAAAACACATGATTTTGATTTCAAACTTTTTAGTTCTTCAAGAACCTTTTCGGCCATAGCAAGGCTAGCGATACCATTCCACCCTTAGCCATCATGCCTCCACCTCCTTCGCATCCTGAGGATTATCCTTAGATGATTTTGATGACTTCCCTTGAGATACCTTTAGATGTTTTCTTTCGACCTGTTGTTTTCGAACGTTTTCCTTTTCGAAATACAAATGTTTTTATCTTAAGGCGTTTTAAATTTTTTAGATATAATGTTTGGGGCATGTTTTAGCTCCTTCTTGCAAGATAATAGAAGAGTTGTAGTCTGGTGTTTTACTTTAATGCTTGCTTATGTTATTAATGAAGTCTTGTTTGGTTTAATCTTATGTTAGTTGAAAATATAAAAAGCATTGAACAATTAGATTAGAAACCTAACTTAAAATCACTTCGATTAATTTCGAGGACGAAATTCTTTTAAAGAGGGTAGAATGTAACAACCTGAAAAATCCCTAAAAATCTTAACTTGAGATCTTAGGGTAAAATAGTAATTTGATGAATTGATAATTTAATTTCAGTAATTAATTAGGATTCGAATACTTAAAATCCCTAATCCTTTAAGACACATTAGTTATTCCTTAAGTCAGTAGTACTGATCAGATCAGCCAGATTAACTTAGGAAGCATAATGGGTCAGATAACCTAACTTAGCATTAAATAGGAAAAAACATAATATGTCGGATTTAACCTTTCGACTTGTGCATATTTATGTTCTAAACCTTGTGTTAATTCTCCCATTTGTTTGGATCACCGATCGAGTTAGATCCGACCACGCGATCGTATGTGTTGTGCTTTTTAGGCCATAGCACTACACAGTAGCATGGCCCTTTTTTAATGTTTGAATTTGTGTTTGAAAATTTAGATCAAGTTTGTGATAGGTGGTTAGGATTTATTGGAGCATTTATGTTTGTTTGGGTGGTTAGGATTCATTTGACCATTTGTGTTTGTTTAGGTGTATGGCTAGAATTGAAGGAGAGAGGGAGTGGGTGTGGGGAATACCAACCCTCACTAACCATTCTAATCCTAGGGCCAAGATTTGACTTGTTAGGCTTGTGTTGAGTCAAGAGACATGGGTCTCTTTGTTTGTCTCAACTTGAGAAAATCTCATGTTCTCTCTTGGTTGGGGGCCTTGGTTGCTTGGAAGCTTGAAGGAGAGCTTGAAGGAGAAAAGGGTTGCATGCTTGAGGTTTCTCTTGCGTTTTTCTTGCATTTCATTGAGGTAAGTAAATACCTTCATTTTTGTTCATTGGTTAAAGTATATTTAGGGTTGTTTCTCTTTATTTCTTAGTTCATGCAAGCTTTGGAATGTTAAAAAATGAATTTGAATGCCTTGATTTACATGTTATGGAATAATCATGTTTATTATGAATGAAAGTGAGGGATTGGGCTTTATAATTCATAAACAATGTTTCCTTTAGTTATAATTTCAATTTGGTAAGAATACCCCTTTTTTTTGGCTGGTTTGCGACATTCGGCGACCTCCTCGGTGCGTCGAACGCTTCGCCAACTACCTAGAAATATTTTGGTGACTTTCACGGCTCCCCGAAATGTCCAACGAACTCTGATTGTGCAAACTTTAGTATTTTGGATTCCTCTTTTCGTCAGGAATCCAACAAAACAAGTTTGAGGCAAATCCGAGTTGTATACCAAACGTTATGATCACTTTAGTGTAGCGATGTCAACCCATATTTGCTGCTCGGCGAGTCGATCAGGGCGCCGAATCTCAGTTTAGTGCGCTGAAGAGGGTGCCGAAGAGGTCGTCGAGAATGAGTTCCCTGGAATTGTCGCGGAGTCTTAATTCGGTGCGCCGAGGCTGACTTCGGTGCGCCAAAGGTCCTAGACTTGTCCCTTTTAGCCAAAATTT
>JAUPMG010066493.1:2809-13336 GCA_031762675.1 Pachysandra terminalis | reverse complement strand
TTTCGAAGAAAGCCCATTCAGGGAGAATTATCTCGAAATTAACAGTATATTTCGAAGTTCTACTTAAGATAGGCCTCGAATCATATTCTTGAAAGAGAACTTTCGAAACATGAAAGTATATTTAGGTTAACCACCTTGAGAGAGTCAATTCGTCATATAGGTTAGCCACCTCGAGAGGGACAATTCGTCATATAGATTAGCCACCTCGAGAGGGCCAATTCGTCATCTATAGGTTAACCACCTCGAGAGAGTCAAATCGTCAACATAAATATTATTTCATTCAGTATTTCGAAGTTATATCTCAAAATGGAAATTATCAGTATTTCGAAGTTTATCTCGAAATAATCATCATTATGTATTTCGAGAAAACATCTCGAAATAACCAAGTCATTATCTCGAAATCATTGATATTCTGAATCTTTAATATTCTGAAATACCTTTCAGGATAATCATAAGACTTTAAATTACTATTCGAAATAGTCATTCGAAATGACTATTTCAGAATCATTTCTTTAAGATGATTAGAATTTCGAATTATGTTATTGAAAGCACTATATTCCTATTTCAAAGTCATCCTTTGAAATAATCACTCGAAATAGACACTATGATGCTTCGCAGCCATAATATCGTGAATTGTATTTTGTTAAGGGAATATTCCCTGACATTCAATCACTCTTCGAAGACTTTGATCTCGAAGTAGTTTATTCAACATATGGGGAAATAAACATTAGACTTTCAGGAATGGAGGGCCAGAAAGATAAGTCCTATCAAGACTCTCGAAGATCTTGTAGCATTAAAGGACTTTAATCAATATAGAACAGTAACATATCACTATTTCTTTATGACGTCATGTTCATTAACTTAACCGAACGTTATGAACGTATTTATTGAAACATTATATATCGAATTAGACGTTTTGGATATTGATTATTCAAATCAAAACGCCTGTTCAGCCAAACGTTTTTAATCTGTTCATGAAATGTTGTAAACGGTTAGAGAATGAATCTGAAGCTATAAAAGGTGGTTGAGGCATCAAAAAGAATGGTGGGGGGAGAATTCTCTGAATATTGGACATTCTCTGAGAATTTGCAGAGCATCTTAGAAATCCTCTTTCTGAAATCAAGAAGTTTTGTGTTGTCTTTCTGTACGTTCCTGACTGATCTTACCTATTTCTCCATTTGTTTAAACTTCAAACAAAAGGCAACCTTTCGTTGGAACAGTCTTTCTTTGATTTAGGCCAGCGAACAAGTGTTCGATTCCTTTGATTGCTCAAACCTACATAGTAAATTGACATTTTTGATCATTTACCGGTTTGTGTATCACCATTTTTGGCGACTTCACTGGGGAACTTGATTTGTTTCCTATCTTTTTAACATCAAAGATCAGTTTCAGACTATCGAAATGACCCCAGAACGTCCTGTTAACAACACTACTGAAGCACAAGATCTTCCTGATGTAGATCCTGCAAATGATGTTCCTGCAGTTGACCCTGCAACTACTCTTCCAGCATATGTGCCTTCATCTTCGAATGCACCACCACCCAATGACAATGCAATAGTCATTTCTTTATTGGAAAATATGGCTATGATGCATCAACAATTAATGACTGTCCTAGCCAAACAAGCTGTAACTGCAGCACAAACAACATCCCAAACCGGTTCACCATCTTTGCCATTACCATCATTGCCATCATTTACAACAACTGTTGCTCCCAATATTTCGAGGGAGGAGCCTATTAGGAGCACTCCTGAGAATTTATCTGGTATTCTACCCCCACAGATGACTTCACCACCAGTATTTGTTCCACCTATTGTTTCATCAGTTATACCATCTTCTGCTCCTTTTGCTACTCTTGAGCAAGTAGAGTCACTAATGAAAAAATCACAAACCCGAAATACTGAATAGATTAGTAGTAACTTTTGCCCACCATACCCTGTTGAACTCTTGAGCAAACCTTACCCCAAAGACTATGTTAGTCCTAAATTTCCCAAGTTTACTAGCCAAACAGGGAATATAAAAGAGCACATGAGTCGCTTCATTGAAGCCTTGGGGGCTAATGCTTCCAATAATAATCTTCGTCTGAGAGAATTTTCGAAGTCTTTAACAAACAAGGCTTATACTTTGTATAATAACCTTAAGCCCAGCTCTATGAATATTTGGGAAGATATGGCTGCTCTCTTCCACAAGAAGTTTTACATCACTGAATAAGTGTACACTGTCATCGACTTAAGCAGGGAACATCAAGGTCATTCTAAGGGCCTTGTTGAATATGTTAAGCGACTTCGAGATTTGGTGATGTCTTACACTGAAACAGTGCCTGAAGACCAATCTGTTGAATACTGTATTATTAGGATCCTCCCTGAATACAGAATTAATTTAAAAAATTTGGGAATCGAAAGTTTCACCAAATTATATGATGTTGCTCGAAACCTCAGTGTTTCGATGCCTAGTATTTCGAGGAAAAATGAAAGAAGAATGAATGATGAGACTAATCTGGTTGAAGATAGTCTTTCGAAGAAGTCAAAGAAGAATGAGAACAAGAATTCTCGAGATCCTCCACCTGAGCTAGACTGTACACCGGCTCAATTCGATATTTTGTTTGACAATTGGGTAAAAGATGGTCATGTCAAACTTCCTATCCCAAAGAAGGTGCCATCAGCAAAGGATTGGAGTAATTCAAAATTCTGCAAATCCTTACGATTGTTATTCCATGAGGAGGTTGTATTATCTTCAACTAAAACTTGGAAAAATTGAACTACAGCCAGGAACAAGTTCTCACTAATCCTTTACCGAATCATTCAAAGATATTTGTCGAAATATCAGAGGCTCGAAGAGAACATGAAAGAAATTGGCTTTTCGAAGTCTAAACAAATAGATATTGAAGCGAACACTCAAAAACCGTCATTACGAGAAGTAGAGGAGGAATGTACCATTGCTATCTCAAAAGGTGTGATAACTTTCAAATCAATATTTATGCATCTTACTTTTATATATATAAGATGCTTGATTATGAAATTTGGGGTTTACACCCTATATGCAATTAAGTAATCATGTATTCAAAAGAGAATATCCTTTAGAAATTAAGTATTTCTTCGAAAACCCACTTATGTTGAGAGTATAAATTCGAAGCAGTATAAATTCGAGTGTTCACAAAAGTGAGAGAATCAACTCGAAATAATATATTTTCTAAGGATCTCTACACATGATGGACCTTAGATATTCAAGAAGCTCACAAAAGTGAGAGAAACTCAAAATTATATATACTCTAAAGATCTACACAAAATGGACCTTAGATATTCGAGCACTCACAAAAGTGAGAGAATCAACTCGAAGTTATAATTATCTTGAGGATATACATGAGATGGACCTCGGAACTTCGAATGCCTACTTATGGTAGGAGAATCATATTCGAAGAAGCATATTTCGAACGCCTACATATGTAAGAGAATCTCGAAATTACAAGTATCCTGAAGATCTACATGAGATAGACATCAGAACTTCGAATGTCTGCTTACGATAGGAGAACCATATTCGAAGTAGCATATTTCGAAGGCCTACATATGTAGGAAAGTCTCGAAAGACATGTACATCCTGAGGATCTACATGAGATAGACCTCAGAACTTCGAATGCCTACTCACAGTAGAAGAATCAAATTCAAAGAAAAAACTCTCAAATAGATCAATGTACTTTCAAGTGAAAACATTTGAATCATATTCTATATTCTAAGGAAAACCTTAGACCGATATTATCTTCGATGAGAAAACTTTCGAAAAGATCAATGTACTTTCAAGTGAAAACATTTGAATTACATTCTATATTCTAAGGAAGACCTTAGACCAATATTACCTTCGAAGAGATCAATGTACTTTCAAGTGAAAATGCCTGAATTACATTATATATTCTAAGAAAAACCTTAGAAGAATATTACCTTCGAAAAGAAAACTCTCGAAGAGATTATTGTACTTTCAAGTGAAAACATTCGAATTACAAGGAAACCTTCAGATTTTCGAATGCCTACTTATGGTAGGAGAATTCAAAATAGCATATTTCGAGAGCCTACGTATATAGGAGAATCTTGAAATCAATTATTCTAAGGATGGACCTTGGACCAGCATTCCTTGATGAACTTTCGAAATGATCAATATATATTTTCTAAGGATACATTTAAGATCGGCTTCAAGATCTTCGAACGCCCACATATGTTGGGAGAATTATCTCGGATAAATATTCTGATGATCTACTTAAGATGGACCTCAGATCAATAATTTGATCATTGCATTATTATTATCAAGATTTGTAAACATCCTAAGGAAAACCTTAGACCAGAATTCCTTTGAGGAAAAATCTTCAAAGTGATAAGAAAACCTTATCAGCACATGTGTTGGAGTATTTGGCCATATATGTTAAGAGTATTATCTCAAATCATATAAATTCGAGCGCCCACATCTGTTGGAGTATTTAGCTACATATGTTGGGAGTATTATCTTGAATCAGATAAGTATTTTAAGAAATTACTTAAGAGGGACCTTATACAAAATATTCTAAAGATCAATTTATGGACTTCAGACGAATATCATTGTTTCGAGCACCCATTTATGGTAGGAGTATTATCTCAAATCAATATAATATGCTACGGATTCACTTGAGATGGATCTCAGATTTTCGAATGTCCGCATCTGTCAAGAATATATGCTTACATTTGTTGAAAGAATTAATTCGAAATACATCAGTATTCTGATGATCTATTCGAAATAGACCTCAGATATTCGAACGCACGCATATGTTGGAGTATTTTACCACATATGTTGTTGGGAATATTATCTTGAATCAAACAAGTATTCTAAGGATCTACTGAAATAGACCTTAGACAATATATTTTGAGAATTTATTTCAGATGAACCTCTCATATCAATATTCTTTTGAAATTTTACTTTCAAAATATCCCTGTTCGAGGATCCATATATATATGGAGAATTATCTCGAAACCATAAGTATTCTAAAGATCTACATAAATAGACTTTAGACAAATATTCTTTTTGAAGGAAAACCTTCGAATTAATCAAGTATACAAAATATATTGACAAACGTATATGTTATGTGATTATTAAGAAATTACCTCTTATGAATATGCATTTACAATGAAAATGAATATCACATTCTAAACACAGGGGGCTAATGATGATGAATCAATTGAAAATTGATTCAATCCAATCATATTTTGACACGTGGCAAGATCAATTGTGTAATTACACATCCAAAGACCATATTTCAAATATTGTCAAAAAAATATATTTCAAAGAAAGCCCATTCAGAGAGCATTATCTCGAAATTAACAGTATATTTCGAAGTTCCACTTAAGATAGGCCTCAAATCATATTCTCGATAGAGAACTTTCAAAATATGAAAGCATATTTAGGTTAACCACCTTAAGAGGGTCAATTCGTCATATAGGTTAGCCACCTCGAGAGGGTCAATTCGTCATCCATAGATTAACCACCTCGAGAGAGTCAAATCGTCAACATAAATATTATTTCATTATCAGTATTTTGACGTTATATCTCGAAATGGAAATTATCAGTATTTCGAATTTTATCTCGAAATAATCATCATTATGTATTTCGAGAAAACATCTCGAAATAACCAAGTCATTATCTCGAAATCATTGATATTCTGAAATACCTTTCAGGATAATCATGATTTTAAATTACTCTTCGAAATAGTCATTCGAAATGACTATTTCAGAATCATTTCTTTAAGATGATTAGTATTTCGAATTATGTTATTGAAAGCACTGCATTCCTATTTCAAAGTCATCCTTTGAAATAATCACTCGAAATAGACACTATGATACTTCGAAGCCATAATATCGTGAATTGTATTTTGTTAAGGGAGTATTCCCTGACATTCAATCAATCTTCGAAGACTCTGATCTCGAAGTAGTTTATTCAACATAGGGGGAAATAAACATTAGACTTTCAGGAATGGAGGGTCAGAAAGATAAGTCCTATATTGAACATTCTCTGAGAATTTGCGGAGCATTTGTTTTAGAAATCCTCTTTCTGAAATCAAGAAGTTCTGTGTTGTCTTTTTGTAAGTTCCTGACTGATCTTACCTATTTCTCCCTTTGTTTAAACTTCAAACAAAATGAAACCTTTCGTTGGAATGGTCTTTCTTTGATTTAGGCCAGCGAAAACAAGTGTTTGAATCCTTTGATTGCTCAAACCTACATAGTAAATTGACATTTTTGATCATTTACCTGTTTGTGCATCACCAGTACCTAACAAATACCTTGTCCAGGTATAAAATTATTTTTCGTTGCAAGATAAGGCATCTAAGCCTATTTTGTAAAAGAAAGATACAAGACATGGTTGGAAGCTTCTAACCCTAATTGTGCATTTGGATATAGATCACACGCTTTTTCTCTTCCTATGTCTGAATCCTATGAACGTCTACCAATAGCCCTCCAATACATAATTGCCAATTGGGTTATTTCTAATAAGCTCAATGCACAAAAGATCACGTAAGATCTGTTAAAACCAATTAACATATGCAAAAAATAGTCCATAAGCGAGTAAAAATATTTCCTACTAAAAGCAGAAGCTCAAACAGAGCACAAAGGATGCCAGAAAATAACCGATGATTCAACCACAGGGTATCTAATCACTAAACCTGTGTTTAGAATTGATATGAAGTGCAGAAAATCTTGAAATTTAAAACTGAAACAGATTCATGCAGGAGTTCCACAAGCACACACAATCTAGTAGGCTAGACAAAAACAATTCAGAAATCACATATAGATGGCACTAATCAATACTTTAGAAGAAACAATCTCGCAATGGAATGAGGAAGATCAAAAGCCCTAATTTCATCCAGCTCTGTACAGAAAACAATGAGAACACAAAAAACACATAATTGAATCCAAAACTTTCACCCCTTTTCTCCCTACATCCATCCAAAAAGGCAGAACACCTCTCATTAGAACACATAAATACCATCACTAGTTAACCTATAAACACCATCCAAGAAATCAACAACAGATCGAGACTGGTATAATTACAACAAAAAAATAAAAATAAAAAAACCTGATTCATACCACAATCCTCACAAACACTCCACAGAATTTTTTTAGGGTTTCATGAATCAGAGATTCATATAAAAGCACTCCAAAGACTCAATAAACCTCCTTTTGCCACTATTATTGCCAAATCAGACAACAATTTCATTCCACAAAACTAGAAAACTGATATCTCTGAATCATAAATCGTGAGATTGCTAAATCTTAATTACATTAATGCACAACAGACAACTAAAGAGATCAAAGAACAAGGAAAATCTTAAATAGTTTCAGTATTTCGATATGTTTCTCCGCTTTGGATCTTATAGATACAACTTAATCAAACAACCTTTTTGTTCAATAAACTGAAAATAAGAAAAAGATTAAAAAAAATCCGTAAAAAGAAAAAGGAATCTTACCTCTCAAGAGCTACGAATCTAATGAGAGAGAACAGAGACAGGGAAAGAGGTGGAGATTGGAGAGAGAGAAGGAACAAATAGAGAGAAGAAGAGAATGCGCAAATATGAGGAGAGTGAGTGTGGTGACGGGTTTATATAGGAAACATCGAGGCCCAACTCACCGGTCGGGATTTTCTCCGGTGGCCGTAAAAGATTTCCGGCTTATAAAATAGTCGGGGCTTTCTCGAAGTTATTATTTTCATCCATTCAAGAAAATAAGTATTAATTGAAGTTACTACTCGGTCCCTTATTATCCTTGTATTTACAAAAAGTACCATGTAAATTGTTGAATTGATCAACCGACCTAGAATCTTGGGAAACGTCATCTATAACGAACAAGGAAGGGCATTAATGTCTTTAACGCATCAAAGAAGATTAGTATTAGAAGTTTGATTTATCACATATAGGAGAGCGATTATCAAGTGTAAAACTCACGTATCGTAAACCCAAACGCCCAACACCTCAAGGACGCTGATAGGCTCAATCGTGTCGTATCAATGGACCCAGTCAATTGTAGCCATGTGAAGATTGTCGCATCTGGTGTGATGCGTACTTTACGATGTGGACTTGCCAAGTCCTCTTAATGTATGTATAGGTGTAGCTATCACAGACTTTTATATATTTATAACAAAGAGAAAAATTAGATTTAGAAGAAGAATTTTTTTTGCCACGTGGTGAATGTTTCTCACCCAAAACTTTATCCACGTGGATAGATGAGTTTTGTAAGTCCTATTGATAAACCCCAAATAGTTGGGGAGCGGATCTTCTGTGGACCGGGATTCTATGTGTTGGAATCTCACGTGCTCGTCGTAGTTGTAGAGACAAACTTAAGGGTGGAGTCCACACTCGGGGGCGTAAATATCATTTTGCCTTTCGGAGTTTTATCTATAACACACGGTGAGCACACAGGATCCCAACACATAAGATCCCAATTGATTTTTTATGAGCAAAAATCCTGTGAGCGCCTTGTGGTGTAGAGACAACACCTAAGGACAAGGCCCACCAAAACTGCACCAAGAGACAAAATAGTATTTTCACCCTTGGGTATTTCTACACCACATCGCGCTCACACGATTTCTGCTCACAAAATTCTTTAAAATGAAAGGAATTTAGGGCTGCTGAGACCGGAAGAGCACGAAAAAGTCTTGATTTATTGCCTTAAAAAAGAAAGGTAATTTAGATTCTGCTTTTACGGACCTCACGGTCACGTTCTGATTAGGTGGTAAAAGGAGAGTGAAAATCCGGAGGAAGCACTTTTTGGGTGATTGGAAGTACGAAATACAGGAAGTCAAGACCCCACGCAAAAGTATATATGTTTATAGTAAAATATATTTGTTAAGAGAAGGATAAGTTTTGGGTTATTGGCTAAGAAAGGATTGATAGGGTTAAGCTAACCGGGGAAAAGGGTTTGAGTCGGTGGGTGGTGTTGGTTTTTGCTAAAAGCTTATATGGTTTAAAGTGCTTAACCCGCGGGTGCGTGACTA
This sequence comes from Pachysandra terminalis, assembly GCA_031762675.1. NCBI lineage: Eukaryota > Viridiplantae > Streptophyta > Magnoliopsida > Buxales > Buxaceae > Pachysandra > Pachysandra terminalis. The sequence goes on along the minus strand of JAUPMG010066493.1, from coordinate 4,339 downwards.
AACTACCCTGTTTGGTGGTGGCTCATTAGTTGGTAAGCATTAATGAAACTTATATGGAAGCAGGTATTTGAGTCGGATCCTTGCTCTTAACCTTTTATTGTTTTTAAGTATGGACTCGGATCGCTTAGCAAATAGCAACAGACTCAGTGGGCCCATGGTTGAATCGGTTTTGACTTGTTTTCGTTTTGCAAAGCGTCTTTTGATGGGACGAAAAAGAAAGAGGGAGCAAGGAATTAGGAGCAAAATTGGACTTGGTCTTCTTGATCAATGGGATTATCGGATCTCTGTTTTAGTTACTAAGCTCCGTTTGTTTTGAGGTAAAATATTTTTACATGAAAATTAATTTACAATGTAAAATGTTTTTAGGAAAATTAAAATTTTGCAAGTGTTTGGTTGGAAGTTAAAAAATAAAGTAAAAAATTAATATTTTTTATTTTTTTATGTTTGAAATGCATGAAAATAATTATAGAAAATAATTTGCAACTTGATATAAACAAATAGGCACTAATAATATAAATAAAAATTCTCATATATAAAATTCAAATAATAACTAACTTCATCTATATCCCAATGTAATGTTAAATGTCTATATAAATCCACAAATAAAATTGTAAATAATATCAAATCCATTTGAATTTCAACCAATTGATCTAGAATATTAGTCTTAATATTTAACCAAGTTTTGAATACAAAGAATTATTAAAAAAAAAAAACTATTAATCATTATTGTCTTCATATTTTCTCATTTGATTGAAATACGTCTGCAACCAATGGTTACAAAACCCGTCATCTTTCACAAAAAATGCTTTTGTGATCTCTTTATATTGTACGAGATAGTCGATTTAAGATTAGGAATTAAGGTTTTTTATTTTATTTTATTTAATATTAACGCTTGAATGACACCGGTAGACTTGGGTCAAACTCAAACCCCAAACCTAACCCGATTTTTTACTTGACAAATCTGCCCATTAGATATGGACGGGTTACCTGCTACTCTATAATGATGTGGGTATTCAATAGACCCACTTAAAGGATTCAAACCTTGATCACTCGTAAAGTTGGATTAAATCACGAGTATTCTGAGAAAACTGCATATCTTTTAGCAAACGCATAGGTAAGGGCGATAATGGAACATGCTAAATGGGTACCTATCTTGCTCTACAATTGATCAGGTTTATAAATCATAAAATAGGATTTTTATTCACGGGTTGGATTCTGTCCAATTTCCATTTAAGATCATATACATAACGTTGTAAATAGGGTGGATTGGACCGGGTTTTAATAAGTTCGACCTCACCCTGATCTAAAATAGTTAACCGAACTCAGTTCGGCCTAAACTGAACCAAAACCCGTTAAGCACGGATAAAATGTATATATATATATATTTATTTTTGGACTTCGGGCTGGCCAAAACTAATACATGCTTTCATGAATTTGTGGTCCTTTAATAGTTTCTCCCGCTTTTTTATGTCTTCGTGCAGTAAACAAGTCAAACAAGTATCAATAACAAAAGTTTAATAAGAGTGGAGG
>JAUPMG010066482.1:0-13336 GCA_031762675.1 Pachysandra terminalis | reverse complement strand
GGCATAAGTTGGCCAATATCGCCCAATGCTCTGCCCGTTCACCCATGCCTCACCCTTCCCCATTCCAGTAAAGTCCAATGCAATTGCGTTGTTGCCATCAGGGGCATCAAAGTTTGTCTGAATCAACAAATATGGCTTATAGTGTTAGTAACACTAATAATTGAGTATATAGCATTTGGCAATCTTTTAAAGGCAATGAGTACCGACTTTGCAGATTGATTTTGTGTTAGTATGTAGGTAACAAGCATGTCGGAAAAAGATATGGACAAAGGGTGTCAAGGCATGAAATGATAGAAAACTTGAGAACCTAGCACATCAAATCGTTTCACTAAAAGAATGAACAGGATAAAAGAAAATATGACCAAATATTAATAAGCTAATAACAATAAACTTATAATAAGAGAAATATATAGAAACCTTTACAGTGCTATACTGGATGGTCCAACCCTAGAATCAGATAGACTCCAGCAGTACATCTACAATTTTCACAAATCCTTTCACATAAATCCTAGTATGTTGTTTCAAGCACATGAAAGGACTTTACCAAGGTTTTCACAGGTGAAAAATGTTGTTGAGAAGGTCTGACATGAAAAGCAATGCAATTAAGCCTTGAAATAATATTTTATCATTAGGAAACTAGAAAAAATGTATATAAGAAAGAGAGAAAATCTTTTCATGTCAAAAGGACTCAAATTTCAGATAAAAGTAAAATGTAAAGCTTATGGTAATATCTGACATCAACTACTAAATGCAGATAATTAAAATCAATGTTCATAGCTGCCTGCTCCTTAAACTCCTGGCTTTTTGAATACCTAGGGTATTGAATTAAAAAAATCTAAAATAAGTGCTTAATTTCTCAGGCATGGTGCATGGGCTTTCAAATCCCTATTTCACATGAAAAGTGTGTTTTTCTAGTCATAAAAATGCTTTTAAAAAGCTCTAATACAGTAGAAAATCCGTTATAAGAGTGCATCATCTTCTTGTACTTCTGGACATTTAACTATTTGCTCATTATTGTTATTAGTAATACTACCTCCTTTTTTTCTCCCCCTTTTACATGAAATATGGGTTTTCTCCTCATAAAAAATGCTTTAAAAGAATTTCTAATACCTGTGTGGTAAGGTGGCGATAATAAATAGAAGAAAGAACACAATTGCTTTTTATGACTTCTGAAGGTTGCATGCCCAGGACATGTGGATATATTCATGTTTTGTCAATATGAATACAAAATGTTAATCATCTATAAGAAGAACTGTCATACAACCAAGGTTTGCAATGTCGATGTTGCAAGACATGTCGCAAACTGGTAAGACATGTGACATTTCGAGACATGTTGCGAAATCTGTGGACAAAATGGGAAATTGAGGGAAATCTTAGTTTTTTGATGGAATTTTGATCCCAACTCCTAGATGAGCATAATTGAGGCCCAAAATATACCTTAATACATCAATAACATACAAAAATAAACACTCCCTTAATCAAGACCATTAGTTTAGGGTTGATGCTGTAGTGTCGAGTTGTCAGTTCCAGACTCCAGTTGTACAAAAAGTAATACATCCAATTAAAGTAGATAGATTGTTCCTATAATTTTTACAAACTTTTTATTTATGTTTTCATAATTTTATAGGATGTTTTTTTTAAAAAAATATAGTTTTTCCCTCGTGTCGCAGGGAAAGGGAAATCTGGCAATTTCCCATGGATTTTGTGTCGACAGATCCAAAATCGTCGACATGTCGCGACGACATTGAAAACACTGCATACAAACTTGAATTGTGAGGATCAAGTTTGACACCTAGGTGAAGCTAGCTGATAGACCCACCTATAGACGAGGCGATTAGGCTCAATTTGTTTTACATGACTCTGAAGCGCTTCACAACGAGTTGAACAAATGATCAATGTAACATTTTCTATCAACATAGCGTAATGCGAAGATCAAAAACATATTATATGTGAGGAGCATAGTAATTATAACGCATCATATTAAAAATAAGTATGAATAGAACTAGTTAAACAAAATTTAGAAAATACAAATTCATTATCACAGCAACAAAGATATTAAAATTGGGGAAAGGGAGATAAAGGGTTTAGGTACATATAAAAAATGAAATATATATATATAATCAATGAAAAAGTGTGGAGTATTGAAAAGAAAGGGGGATTAAGAAGTACTTGTAAAAAGCATAAAAGAAAAAAATCAATTATGGTTGATTATGGAGAGAGAAAAGGGGGAGAAGGCAGGAGGATGCTTCTTGTAAAAAAAATATTGCCTCGAGAGAGAGTTGGCCGAACACCTAGTCTTTCCTCTTCTGATCGAATGAAGCTTATGGATTTTCATATGAAAAAAAAATGGTTAAGTTAATTGTTATTAATTAGAAACAAGTTAGAACTATAAAATTAAGTAATAATTTATTATAACTTACATTTTACTACTTTATATCAAAAGCTTACTTTAATAACTAAGATGAAAAACTAAAAATTTATGTAATTAGGCTTGGCGTTCACCTGGCCCAAAATCATGCCTAGGCAGACTTCTGGTTGCCTAGACGCTTACCTATTTTTCCAGGCGGTTGCCAAGGCAATGCTGGCCAGGGAGCATCGTCTAGGTCCTAAAAAATCCCTAGTTACCTAGGTGACAGCCTTTTATAACACTGGTGAGGATAATAATTATGCGGAAGGTTTTTAATCCCATATAGGCCTTTATACAGTCTCAATAACATACAGGTTGAAAGGAAGACCCATCATTGAACAAATCCAAACAAACAGATTTTCATTAATGAACGTGAATTTCTTTTCCCAAGAGTATTTTGTTCTTACAAATTCTCTGCAATGGAGGCTGTATCGGTGCAGAAAAGGCAAGGATGGGTTTTATGTTGCCTCAAGTAAATGGTAATGCTTTGTTTCACAACCCATTCCTGGTTCAGGATGGGGTTTCTCAATGTAAGGAAGTGGTTGAATTTACACACTCGTACCAAGCTTGTCTAGCTGCCGACGCTACTTGCTGATCAGCCTACTCAATCGCAACAAAAAGTATAAAGGAGAATTAAGGAGTATTCGATGCTTCAAGGAAACTCAATGGCAACTTTTTTTATTTTTGGGTTGGACTGAAATTTAAACTAAAAACTGTTGTTCAAATGAAAGACATGCGCATGCATTCCTTAAAATAATAATAATAATAATAATAATAATAATAATAATAATAATAATAATAATAATAATAATAATAATAAAATGACCACTATGGATTTAAGAAAAATGCTGTTCCATATTTTGTGCATTATTTATTTGTGCATGCTTATCTTTGTGAATGTCAACGGATTTATGAGCTATGACTTAGTATATATAAGCAGTGCATTTAATCAGGACTTCGTAATGCATTTCATCAGGACTATACAAAAATGAATTTCATGACATCCAATGTCAAAGTGTACGACACCTTTGCTCATTTAGAATACAAAACAAATCCTATGCCTGAGCTATGGTGACCATGAAAAAACAATTAAAAAAAGAGAGCCTATAACATGAAATTATAGGATATAAGATTTCCAATTCTTCAAAACATGTATCCACTACCTGCCAATGCACTATTGAAATAATTCAAAAGCTAAATAAGAATAATAAAATAAAACTAAAACTAAAACAACAGCCTCATGGAATAGCAAATACTAAAGATGTGAAGACCTTCACAAAGAATTTTTTTCCATTGTCCTGCAATGAGGTTACTTTGTATTTCCTAGATCATAAGCAAAGTACTGGAACTTTGAACAATGATTTACCTTATACCATATCAGAGGTTGGTTCTTCGGCAAGGTAGAGACTGAAACCCACTGTGAAGAACTCCCACGAGACAAACCTAATTCTTCACCTTGAATTCCAACCTGGATGCACATATATGAAGCTAAGAAAGAGGACAATAGAACTTCCTTGACAAATTAATCTTTCAAGCAAATAGAATGCGTACCCTCAAAGATTGGAAATCAAAATTTTCAGCTGATTTAATTCACTTTTTTCGAATAACATAGAGGAAACTTGCTACTTACTTTACTAAGCTTCCAGTTCTATGAAAAAAAAGTTCTGTATGTCAGATATTGAAGAAAGTCCTGTAAGTTTTCTACTGAATGGTTGAAAACCTCAAAACTTTCTTCAACAAAACTTCTGTATTACAGAGGTTAATAAGATCAAGTAGGCTACTATGAAAGACAAAGGGAATAGACCTGATTTGTCCACTGGTGCGTTGATAGATCCAGAGTGGTGCCGTTTTTTGAACCTTTTAGTTTTACTGGACCAGTGATTCCAGCACCCTGTGTTTCAAAGAATGCTCCATAGTTCTGGGGAAAAAAATATTGTTGTACTAAATAATAATTTCCTATACAGGTATTTGAAAATACAAAAAATACCCACTAAATCACAAAGTCAATAAGAAATTTATACAATAGATACTCAGAATAGGGGCATTAAGCAACATAAAATATAATGAAGATCGTGACTCTTAATAAAATGCTAATATAAATCTAAATTCTGATGGATGAACCTGCAATCCCACTGTCAAGCTCAAGAGATTGATGGAGTTCTTCCCCTTTATCAGCGTAATAGGCTTCTCCAAGGTAACCTTAGCATTGCCACTATTACCAGTTCCACTCCCTAAAAGTGCACCAGTGATAATAACTTGACATACGGAGATCAAAACTTTTAATAATCACCAGATATTTAAGAACATGAGTTCAAGAGTTCAAGTAAAGTAACTGGAGATCACACAGTCATCACAAACACATAATGATATTAGTGAAATTAAATTTAATTCAACTATGGGTCTAAGCCACAAGAATATTTTCATCTTCAAGGAGTTCACATTTTTTGTGGGAAACAAAGAAGAAACAGAACATAGCACATGAGGGGCTCCAAGCAAAAGCTAGAAGCCTAGAACTAAATTACCCTTATGTCGGACACCTTTATTGCTAGTGATCCATGGAAGGCATTAGTTGTGAGATTTTACACGTGTACCAACAGTGTAATGAACAATAATTTATGAACAATGTAATATAATAAACGCAAAGGAATTTATCAAACTCATGCTTGGTGGCTAGGCCTCTTCGTTATAGATTTTAATGAAGGAAACAAATGAAAAATGACAGATGGCCCCACCTTGCCGATATCTTTGCAAGTATCCATTAGTTCATAGGCGAGTTTCTCAATAATCATATTAGACAGGATAAGAACTCAGGTTATTTGCAACTTCTTCTGTAGTGAAATTCACAATGCTCTTACCATTCATGCAGCTCTTACCACGTGGACCAAGAAATGTGCTCAAGCTAAGAATAGCAGTACAACGATTGCCAATGCTATTCTTTCTGAACAGATATCTTATCTACAGCTTGAGATCCCCAAAATATACATTTTTGGAAAACACAACTCTATAAAGAGTATAATTCATGTAACAATATGATCTAAATAAATCCAGGACCATTACGTTAGCACTGCATTGTTTATTTTGCATTACCTACAAGCTTCCCATTGATAAAAGCGTGAACACCATGGCCAAGTGATTCCAAGTGAAGAATAGTCTGAGATCCATCTTGAAGGAATGGCTCATCTCCCTGGATTTCAACACTACCAAAACATAAACAAGAAGAAGCAATTGCAACATCAATTTCAAACACCAATTCCCTATGAACAGAAGCAACAAACTAAACATAAATTTCTATACCTTAGTGAATACCACAAGTAGTCACTAGCATCAGCTGTAGTATTTATTTGCTCTGATAATCCAAGTTTCATAACTGCATTGCTCTTTGAGATGCCCACTGGTTCGTTGACCCAATTCCAGCCGGACAGAAATGCTCCAGAAGAATCAACAGAGTCATCTGGGGACTGATGCTTGAATCTTGGAATCATCGTCTGGGAATTAATCTGTCACAGAACAGGCAACATTTTTGCTTATGGGGCCAGGTCTTAAAAAATACTTACCTATCACATTTTTTTTGTGCATTATATCACAAATTAAGAATAATTACTTCAACGATACAAAAACAAATGATACATTATTTTGGAAGAAGAAAATGATACCATATAAAAACAATATATACTTAAAGCAGAACCTTTTGAACCATAAAATGGACATATCAAACAACCAAATCGAAACAGACATATAGCTTTACATCTAATTCTAGCCAAATTCAACAAATAAAATATATGCATAATATATACAATTAAAGCACCACAATTAACTTTTACTGCTTATGTAGTATAGTTCAACCAGTTTTAGGCATATTTCCCACTTCGTTAGTGAACAAATTCCCTAACCACCAAAGAAGGGGGGGGGGGGAGGAAAAAAAAAGAAAGAAAAACACACACACACACACTCAAACCATAATGTATTCAAGTTAGCGTATTTCTGGGTCAGTAGGGCAACCATCTACTAAAGAGCAGTTCTCCACTCCACCAGTTTGATCAGCTGGACCAACAGGTTTATAATAAAACATTTGACTAGTTTACATTTACAAAATCTTTTAAAAAGCTACTAAAGAACAAGAAATAGAAACAGATAATGTACATTATTCAACACTAACAAGTACATACATGACCAAATGCTCCAACAAAAATACTTGCAACACTAACAAGTACATACATGGCCAAATGCTCCAACAAATAAAAACAGTTTACAAAAGAGATATAAGAAAATACCAAAAGGGTTTGAGGATCAGATAGAATTCTAACATTACTGATCTCCTAGCATGTGTAGCTTCATGGGGTGTAATTACCATTCTACCTAAGCAACATTAACCAAATTCCAAGATGCATGTAAAACAGGAAAGCTTTACTATCGTCTGTATAGAATTCTAATGTTACCAATCCCCTAGCATGTGTCATGGGGCGTCGTTACCATTCTACCTAAGCAACAGAAACTGTCTGTATAGAATTCTAATGTTACCAATCCCCTAGAATGTGTCGTGGGGAGTAACTACCATTCTACCTAAGCAACAGACACCAAATTCCAAGATGCATGTACACACATGGGAAAGCTTTATTATTGCCTGTATCTGCATATGTATCTTGCTTTTTGATCAACAAAATACTACGGGTATATGATAGAAGAGGAGGCAAACCTTTGCAGTATTAAATGCCACATTCTTGCAATCAGGTAGGATGCTCACAGACCATGCAGGTAAATGATATGCATTGCCATCGAAATTCACAGTTGCATCAGATTGGGTGCCCACATTGGCAATAAAAGCAGCACATGCTCCCGATCCTGTTTTATAAACATGGGGCTGAAATGAGAATAGGTCCAATGTGACATTAGAAAAAGAAGAGAAAAAAGGAAAAACTACAGTTTTGGCAAGTGCTCTGTATATTGTTCAACAATAAAAACTTGGCTATTTCAAAATAGTATACTAGAGTTCATGTCCCCAGTCGAGACAACAGAAAGAGATTCCAACCAATCGTGGTTAAGCACATTACATTTTAAGGGTGTTTCAGTTATTTCATAAAATTATCACATCACCCTGTATTTTATCTAAAACTACTAAATTACTTTTCAGATAACATGATTAACCGCAAATGGTTCGAAACTTTCTTTCTGTCATCAATGACTAGGGAAATGAATGCATTTCACTGCCTGTGAAAATCCATATACCCATGGAGCAGCGGGGGGCAAGAGGCTTAACCTAAAATAGGAGTGGCAATGGGAAGGGGATTGCACACTAACATAACAACTCCTATGTATGTCCAAGCCCGGGCCTTTCCCACCCTAAAAAACTCAATTCTTTTCATGTTTTAAAACTAAAATTCAATAGTTTTGAAGGATACTTCAAAATATATTTATAAGAGAGCTAAAGTTTTGACGTATCTAGTATATTACTTTTACTCTTTTTAATGGAAAGAAAAATTCATATTTAGTAATGTAACATTCACATATTCAAATATATAAACATATGAAAATATAACATTATTCAGCAGGGTCTTCACTTACCTTGCCTACGTGCGTCGCATAATTTGATCAGATTGGGTCGGGATGACTGGTCTAGAGCCCACGGGCTAATACATCTTGTCTCATCCCATCCAAATATCAGGCGATAGAGGCAGGCAGGTCACCGTTTCCTCTGCCACCTTTAACCTACAATCCAGGGCCAAATATTTAGTATTGGGGCAGGCTTAGCCTTTACTGGTTCTAGCCTGTGACAGGCTGATCTGGCTTGTGCTACCTGTTTATGACCTGGCTCGAGCTTGGTATTATATTGGCCCATCCCAAGCCTGGCCGAAGTGATCCCTTAAAAGTGGTGACCATCTGTTGAATATCATCCCTACGGCCTATTTTCAAATGGGAAGCATTGACTATCTTTCATCAAATTTGATAACATACTGTTAGTTCATTAAACTTCTCCACATACTCCTCTACCCATCCCAAGCCTGGCCCAAGTGATCCCTTAAAAGTAGTGACCATCTGTTGAATACCATCCCTACGGCCTATTTTGAAATGGGAAGCACTGACCATCTTTCATCAAATTTGATAACATACTGTTAGTTCATTAAACTTCTCCACATACTCCTCTACCACATATGTTCTTGCCTAAGTATGATCAGCCACTTGAAAAGATTTTCTACATACTCTAGAGGCAAAGTATTTACTCCATTAAATTCAATTTCATCTCCTCACGATGAGTGAAAAGTAGATGACCTAGTTTGTGTAGGCAACCATGCACATGCATTCCTCCTTTAGTTTCATCTTTGCACACCTTACTCGGTGATGATCGCTCATAACATATCACTCAAACAGTCTTCAAATGCAGTCATCTAATCAAAGAATTGCATGTGGATCCATCCTAAAAAAATCCGCAATCAAGTCCTTATTTTCTTGGTGATATTTTCATAGATTCCCAATACTCAGATCTGTCATACTGAGTCTTTTAACAGCATCCAAATTGAAATAGCCCTAGGACACTAGGTCAAACATGAGATGTACTATTGGGAAACTAATTTGCCAGAGATTACTGCTTCTGTTGGCTATCAATTCTGGCTTCTCCATTTCAGCACGTTGCTAATAATTAGAATATTCCCTGCATATTAGAGCTTTTAACTAGGGAAAATAGTAGTAGAGAAGACACATTCCATTCACCTATAAAAGATTCATAAGCTCAGTTATCAACTTTTGTGCCATCTGGATGAGTAATTCACCTTGTTGTCTGTCCATAACATAGCACAATAGGAGTTTCTGCCCGCTGTTGACACAGTGACTGACCCAAGATCTGATACCAAATTTGATGCCAGAAAGCATTCTAGATTTAAGTCTAAAGGTCTAGTGTTGAGAGAAAAAATGGTCAAACAAGTTTTAAGGTTTATGTTGATGAAATTTAAGATTTACAGATCAAAAAATAAGATGATTAGACGATTATGGATTTAAACTTCCCTGAAACATATTGAAATTTCTCCATAAATTTCCCTTTTCAAAGGGCAATGAAATTTTCCTCACGTCAGTATTTCCCCTATCTTGAAATCTTTCATATAATTTCCTTTACGGAAATATAGCAAACTAGTGAAATTTCTTTATTTCAAAGTCACGAAATTTCCCTAAAAATTGGAATTTAAAACCATATAAGGGGAAGTCTGATTGTGATATATATTAGGATCTAGGAATGGTGTAAACAGAGATTTAAGAAGATGATTGAAAAAAAAAATCAGAAAATTATAGTGATGGAGAGGATACCCTAGGAATCAACACCTAGGGTTCTATTAGAAATCAAGATCTAAAACATCAGCAACAGAATAACAGCATGAAGAAATATCAATCATGCAATCCTCCATAACGTTATAATTATAAGGTTATATATAGCCTTTATGGCTCAAGGGCTCAAGCTACTGAACTAGAAACAAACTTAACTTGCTAAATAAGAAATAATATAAGTCAATACCAAAACTACCCATTAAAAATTAAAATAGTGAAAAGATTCTTGTCGTCCAGTTCTGATTTTAAAAAAAAAAAAAATCCTCAAATCACAAGAGGATAAGACCGAAATGACCATCTGCAAATCTTATAATATAATTCTATTTGACCAACTGCATTAGCGGGCCACAAAAATTACATGTGATCTCCACAACAGATTTCTTACACCTTTTGTTAAGTATGCAGCAGATTCAATCCTGGAACAATTCAAGAGGAGACGCCAGTAAACTTAAATTCACTTGTGGTTAACCATCAAACCCTTCCGCATATTTTATTCTTAACTTCATTATTCCTTCAGTCATGGCATCAAGGTTTAAGCTTACACACAAACACAAACACCAAATCTCTCAATCCTATCAATGAGTTCAGCTTAGGAACCATCGTTTGTTTAGAATTTCAATGCAAAGGATTCACATTCTGCTATTTGAAAAGGTTTGAATCGAGTAATTTACTGATGTTAACAACCATGTTAACAACCATTTGCTTGTTATTATATCATTTATCTATATTTAAGCTCACTCAATGCATGCACACACACACACACACACATCCACATATATATGAATCATATAACACGTCCATTTAAATTCTATATTATCTTTATTACTATATATGTTAATTGAAAATAACAAGTATATAAATAAACCTAAATTGAATAATATAACTTTTATGTTATTGTTAGAAATTAAATTACTAGAGAATTTAAATGCGACACAACAATGTATACTAAATCCTCTAATAACCAATAATCTAGGTGGATATATATTTTATTAGCTGTTAGAGAATATTTATAGTAAATTCCACAAACCTTCATCAAGGTTTAGTATGATACCCAAATACCTCCCTTTCCCTTTCAAAATGACAGATCCCTCTCCTCTACTACACTAATAATGACATTGACCTACCCTATACTAATTCTTAGTGATAGAAATTGCTCATTATATAGTATATGACCATTTACCCTTGTCTAAATTAGTTCTATGGTGAAATAATTGTATAACACCAATTTTTATATACTTTTGAAAAATAAAAAAATGAATTATTAATTTAAATAAACTTAAAAGGGTAAACTAATTGTTTTATGATGTAACTGAAGGGTAAAATGGTCATATTTAGATGTGAACAAATAACTTCTATTATTGCTAGTTAATGTAGGGGAGGGCTCTCGTATTTTTGAAAGGACGAGGGAGGTATCTGGGTTTTATACTAAACTCTTTGTGAAATTTACCCTATTATTTATAAGTCAACCCTCTTCTTGTTTTGCAATTAACAAGTAAAATGGGAACATGCTGGCCATTTTGATAAGAGAGAATATGGAGGAATATTAAGAGGGAGAAAAAGAGTATTCCTTCTAAATTAGTGAATTCTGAGAATTATAAAAGGGATTCTGATAGCTAATTAGTGGCCATACTAGTTTATATTGAAACATTTGATATACATTGTTGTGACTTTCTCTAACAGCTAGAGCTTTTAGAGTAATTGGTGTTTAACATGGTATCAGAGCGGGAGGTCAAGTGATCAAATCCTGAGGGCCTATATTTCTATGTTTATTCTCCCACGGATGTGCTATTCCCGTGTGGTATGTGTTTGCCTCGGTGCCCTGTATTATCCTACGGATGTATTGTTCCCGTGCGGAGCCCACACGTGGGGAAGGGTATTGAAACATTTGATATACATTGTTGTGCCTTTCTCTAACAGCTTGAGCTTTTAGAGCAAATGGTGTTTAACAGTTTATCTTGTAAGTTACTTTTGTGATGAATATGTATACGTATGTGACATGTATAGACATATTAATACAAGTAAGATTACATTCTAATATAAATTATAGTTGAAGAAAGCCTAGCCCATTCAACTCCTTAAAACCCAGGTATTAAGAAGAGAGGAACTGGCACCTTATAACCAGCACAGACGGGGAAAAGCCAGGCGATGTGGAACACATTCCCAACACCCCCCCTGTAGAAGCCCAACGGGCCTAACTCCTCCCAAAAGAGCTCTCAAGAGGGGAGGTTTACCACGACACTTAAATACTGCACATAGCTTGTTCGTCTTACCGATGTGGGACAAAGCCACACATCCAACACACCCCCCCTAAGCCGAACACAGCGGCACGGGCCCAAGAACGGGAAAAAAGCTCTGATACCATGTAGAAGCCCAACGGGCCTAATTCCTCCCAAACGAGCTCTCAAGAGGGGAGGTTTACCACGGCACTTAAATACCGCACATAGCTTGTTCGTCTTACAGATGTGGGACAAAGCCACACATCCAACAATTATTATGTAAGAATATCCTTTAAATACTATATATTATCAATTATAAACCATGTTTACTCAAAATATTGTTATGTTAGAAGCTCTTTATTTATAAAATCATGATTATAATGAGGCTACTATAAATATGTAATATTCAATTTATACATAAATATATTTTAATTAGACAACAGACGAAATCAGTGAGCATAACTATTAAGAAGACTGAGAACAAGTTTCCCTTTTATGGGGTTAAGCATGTAAACTCAAACTTATGTTTTGGGAACCCATTCTTATTCCTCTGTTGTCATGACTGATGAAAACTCCAGTTCTATACCTCGTCCTTCTCCAAACTTGTGTTTTGGGAACCCATTCTTATTCTTCTGTGGGCATGACTGATGAAAATTCCAGTTCTATACCTTGTTCTTTCTTTTTCCTTTTTTTTTGTCCCGTCAATAGAAGACGTTGAAATTCTCTTGAAAATTTTGATTCCCAAGAACTTAGACAAAATGGTCATTTGAAAGTGAAACAATTCCTGGGAAACGCCAACTCCCACCTCCCATTCAAATGAAATGTAATGGGCCCTTAGATAAGACTGACTCACAATCTGATAGGACAATGGTATTGTCACAATACCAATCCTTGAATCCGGAGGATGTTCTATTGTTCCTCACCTCATGAATAAACTAATGATATCCACTTTTATCTCAACAGAATCTTCATTTAAAAAATAGGTGAAATGAGAACCCAGTAAGTTTATGCATTGTGTTTGAGAGTGCATGAATGATTTGAAATAGTTGAAAAATCTTCAGGCAATTTTATTCAAAAGTCCATTTTATCCCCCTTTCCAGTCAGGAAATTGATATACTCTTAAACATGACTCAAATAAGTATCTCTTACTCATCTACCAAGAAGGTAAAAACTGTGTAATGCCATTCAATAACATTACTTAAGGAGTTAGGATTAAGAGGTCATACCTCTAAATTCGAGCCAAGAGAAGGAGATGTTGGATCAGTGGCTATCAGTGCTTCTTCACAAAGCTTTATGACCTTGTGCAGATCTCTTAGGTGACTCCACTTAGGTTGTCTAATAAGCCCTGAAACAAACACTGAGAAATGTGAAATTCCCATACACATACAAGGCCTTGTTCTCATAT
>JAUPMG010066471.1:1288-13337 GCA_031762675.1 Pachysandra terminalis | reverse complement strand
TGTTTAAAACTGGAAAACATTTTTTGGTATGTTCCACCGGGTTTAGTTCCATGTGGAGGAATGATTGGCCTCTCCAGATAAACCACCTCATAGGGGACCCTGCAAATAGGTGATGTAGTCAACAGTTTCCACCCAAAATCCCTATTATTGTCTGGGTATTAGACTTTATCAGTCAATAGCCACCATCAAACTGTTTTTCTTTCCAAGAAATACATTAGACTAAAGGGTGTGCTTTTTTTTTATTTTTTACTCCAGGTGCCCACTGTTTTGCGGCCTTTTTTTTTTTTAAGATAACAAAATTTCATTAAATATCAAAAGAGATGAGAGAAAAACAGATTACAAGGAGTAATTCAAAAGAGAAAAGAAAAGAAAAACGTCCAAAAGGAAATATGTACATCTACTCCCCAACCATGTTAAAGGCTATTGCTCCCCACATCCTGATAATATCTGAAGTAAGAAATCCCCTAAACTCCAATAAGATACTGACCCACGAAGCCCCCATACCCATAATAGCATCCACCATAATCGGTAACGATCTCTGCTCGTCCTGAAATGCGAATCCCACAATCCTGTACTTCAATCGCTCATATTGACCATAATGTTGGGGCTGAAACTTGATATAGGTCATGTGGGAGAGCATGTGTACATTTTTTTAAGGCAAAAACCACCCACGTGTCTGATATACACTTGTATTTATTTATGTATGTATGTATGTACGTACGTACGTGAGCTTAGTAAATTATTCTCTGTACTGCATAGCAGATACCTACTTTATGCTTCCTCATATGTCCAATATTTCCTGTGAAATAAATTCTGATTTGGATATTGTATTGTAGGTTTATTCCATTCAGTGGAGGGCCTCGAAAGTGTGTAGGTGATCAATTTGCTATGCTGGAAGCCATTGTTGCCCTTGCAATTTTTCTGCAGCACATGAACTTTGAGCTAGTTCCTGATCAGAACATTAGCATGACTACTGGAGCGACGATTCATACAACAAATGTAATGTTTTCAACTTTGATTAGCATGTTCAAACACGCACAAATATTAAAATCTAAGGATGTTGACTATTTATTTAGTAGAGAAATTTCAATAATTCTTTTAACTAGACTGAACATAGTAAGGCTGCGTTTGGCCCGGCTTGTGCTTTTGGATAAGCACTCATTGGATAAGTAGCTCAATGACCACAACAACAATAAACTGCTTACTTGAAGAAAATAGCTTTTGGTAAATACATTTATTTAAGTGTTTGTAAAAGTTTAGGGGTAAAATAGGTATTATAGAAATATTATTAAAGTTTAGAAATAACGTTTATTTAAGTGCTTATGAAAGTTTAGGGTAAAATAGATATTATGAAAATATTACTAAAGTTTAGAGATTGCTTCCGGCATAAGTGATGAGAGAAGCTGTTCTCAACAGGGTAGCCTTCCTCTACTTCTTATGGGTAAGTACTTACCCATTAGGTGTTACCAAACACATTTTTAATTTTAAAAAGTGCTTTAATAAGCTATAAGCTGAAATAAGCACTTATATAAGCCTGGGCAAACCCAGTCTAAGACTTGTCTGTGAGATGTTCTAAATGTGTGCTATTTGTTTCAGGGATTGTACATGAAACTGAGTCAGCGGAAACCTGAGCCTGCATTTGCTTCATCTTCCAGATAAGTTGTTGCAGTTTTATTTCCATGTCAAGTGCTATTACACTATGATATTGAAAGAATGAACTTTATAAATTGTATGATTCTTTGCCCATACATTCGGATCTTGTTGAATACTTACTGGAGTTGGAGAAGTCGTCACAAACATAAAATTATACAGAAAACTTAAACTTCTCAGTTCAATCCTGTATATATGAACTTCATATACAGTTTCTATCAATCTAACCAGACTGAGGTTCCCACAAAAGTGGTGAGGTGTTCTTCTCGGTTGACAGTTTGATGGGCCGATCTGGTTCAGGTTTTCAGAACAATTCTTTCATTAGCAGGTGCTTCTTTCCTCCTGCACCATCAACCTTTCCGTAAAGTCCTTATGGCGATGGGCCTTTTATCCAAGCGGGTCTAGATTCGACCGACCCTAAAACTTAGATCTGGCAATGTCCATCTCAACCCGACAACTCATTCAAACTTTAGCGGGTTCGGGTTTAAGTTTTCAACCTGTGGTTCAGATTTTGGTTGCATATTTTGACCCACAAATAAACGAGTCAGGTTTGGTCCCTATAGTCACTATATTATAGGTTTTACTGTTTTAGGCTGCGTTTGATATTACTTTTTAGAAGCACTTTATTGCTTTTGAAAGCAAAATAAGTGTTTGGTAACATATTTTAAAGTAGTTAATTTTTTGCTTCACTTAAGAAGCAATATTTCGTTGCTTTTAAAAATTTACTTCTTTGCTTCCAGAAAATAGAAAACCCCTCACACCACCACGACCACCACCACCATCCCACTACCACTACCACCACTCCGACCACTCCCACCACCACCATTAATTATAAAGAAGTATTATTTAAAATAATAATATAATAACAAAAAAAAAATTATTAGCTTATTACTACCAAACATGTTTTTTGGTTTTGTAACAGTACAACAAAGATTTGTCAAACAGGTCTGCTTCATGAAAAAAAAATTTCAAAAGCAGAGAATGTACTTGTGCTTTCTCGCTTCAGCCAGCAAGAAAGCATAAGCATTACCAAATGCAAACCTTAAAAATTACATAGCACGGCACGCTAGCAAAGGCATGTTATAGGCCTGTGTTTAGTCCTATCAACGGGTTGGATTCGGATTGAACACTACTATATCTGAATCCGATCCGATAACAAAATCTGTATATCTAAATCCGGTCCAATGTACGACTGATCATGTATTACATTATCTGAATTTGAGTCTAGTTAAGAACTCGTATCTGAATCCGATCAGTATGATCCAATAATTTTTTGGCTTTTACTCTTTAGTCTTTTATATTTTTAGATATTAAATATTTTTATTTAACTTATTTATTATGTGCATTTTATATTTTTAGGTTTTTAAATACGTAAACACCTAATAATTTAATAACAATGACATGATACTTAAACAATAAAGGGACAAACAATCTCTTTTAAATAGATCTGAGAATGACAGATCTAGTTTATGTGCATTTTATACTTAAAAAATAAATCATGTATATTTTATACGTATATATTTTTTTTGGTTTCCCAAGGTATCCTCAGGCTTCGCCCAGGACTATTCCTCCGAGGTACTGTCAGGTGTCGAAGTGGGGACCTCTCCCAACAAGGTTTGCTGCATCCACAATGACTCGATACCGAGACCACTTGATTAAGGGACCTGAGCCCCTTCCACTCGGGCCAACCTCCGTTGGTATATTTTATATTTTTAGGTTTTTAAACAATTAACTGTTATAGAATTTAGAAGACAAAAGATTTGGAGAAAATGATAAATAGTATCTTTTAAGGCTTTAGGTTTTAGCACTTTAATCTTTTATATTTTTAGATTTTGAATCTATATATATATAAAATTAGATTGGATTGGGATATATTTGAATTTGATCCGATTATGAATCAGATATGATCGGATCACTTTTATTTATATTGAAACATAGTTATCGGATCAGCTTCGAATCCTGATCTGATTTGTTGACATGTTTATCTGTGTCGTGCCTGGGTTTCACAGCCGCACGTGGCATCGCATTGCCATATATGTATAATGTGAAAACTACTCTCGCAATTCGTGCTATTTATCTTTTAAAGTAAAACATAAATTTGTAATACTTTTCAAAAACTCAAACTCTCTCTATTACGATTGGATATACTTAACAAAAGTCAATTTCTTCCAACGTTTCAAAACACCTCTACATATTCCAACAATTCGAAGCCATTCTACATATATTCAGAAAACTTGTACAATTGTATAAACACCAACTGAGTTTTTGGATGGAGTTATATCTGAGGCAAGCAAATCCTTAGACATATCTTTGAATTAAAGGATATTTTGTGTTACTCTACCTTCCTTGATTTATCTCTAAACGTATCATTGACTTAAAAAGTTCTCTCTCTAAGGTTAAATTTTATTTTTTCCATAGTTGTTAAAGTACTTAATATATGGATGGAGCACCAATCCACCCTTAACCGTTATGTCTCAAATGCCCATATTATTACACGTTTTCACCCTCAAACGTGATCATTCAGAACGAAACGATTTCATTGGTTCCAAAAGCTTAAATCGTAGCATGAAATCTTTGAACCGGGAGAATTTCCGAGTCCGTTGATGTTTGTAAAGAGGCTATTCTGATTGAACTCACTGAGTAAATAAGAATCCATCATTGAACTGAAGAAAGTCATTATCAATTTGGAGAGATGCCACTGTAAGGTAATTTTCTGATTGACCCCATAAATTGAACCTCTACATGTCCCCATACATCTAAACTATCAACTTTTTTTCTTTGAAAAACAAAATTAATTATACATATACGTGAGGTATTTTTTTTTTTTAGTTCTTAGTCGACTAATAGTGCTTAAAATAAAACTCAAACATAAAACAATTTTTCCAGGAAAATATATCGTATATTAAAAAATATATATATCTTAGAAAAATAAAGCAAAAAAAATACTAAGATAATAATTATTTGTTAAGCAAAAAATAAATATCAGAAGAATTCTTTTAAAAAAATTATTATAATTGATTGTTGAGATAGGTATAATTATTAACATTATGTCTTTTCCTCTTTTATTAGGGTGAGTAATAGTTCTTAAATTAAAATTGTCTTACAATTCAAAAGTATTTTTAAGATGATGTCAACTTATTTAAAACAATTGTGGATACATACAAAAAAAAAAAAAACAATTTACTATGGGATAATCGAAAACGTAAAACATGAATTAAGATCAACAAAATTTAAAAGTATTAAAAAACTAATACGATAAAATTGTTTAAAAAATTAATTACTAAACATTAAATATATTTTTTTTATTATTATAAAATATAAAATAAATATTAATTATGCAAATCTTTTAAAACTAAAAAACTTAATTACATTCTAGCACTCATCTCACGCGTATTGCGCGTCTTTCTGCTAGTATAAATGAATGGGCATCCCCAAACACGGGCCAAGCACAAAACGACTTGGCTATGAACCCCCGCGTTGTTGCTACTTGCTAGGCTTGAGATGCCAAAATTTTGGCACGGCATGGCTCGTTGTAACTTGCAGTTCGATTATGACGGGTTGAGTATCAGTTTGATTATTTGAACCCGTTTACTAAACAGACTTGTTTGGCTTGAGTGCCAAATACCCATATCAACCCTACCCAATTGCCACCATTGCTAAAACTGGAACCTCAAGGCAAACTCATCTAACGGTTGGCTTTTCCTTGGATTGGCACGTTTAGATCCAACGGTGAAGACATAAGGAACACATCACTCCACAGCAACATTTCCTTATTCGTGCCTACAAGTATTGATGATGACTGTTTGTAAAATGCATACGTGGCACTATTTTATTGGAAGAATTGTTATTATATATTTTAAATTAAATATGATTATTTGGATCATTAAAGCTATGAGAGTTTTTGTTTGACCATTCAATGATTTGACAGTTTTATTTAACTATTAAAATGCTCTAACCGTTTTCCTTTGAGCATTCAATTATATAACCGTTTTTCTTGGAGACATAAAAGCTAGCCATTGCCCTTTAAAAGGACAAAAAAAAGGAAGAGCACAAGATGGGGTCATGAGAAGAGAGGAAGGAAAAAAGCTCCCCATGCAAGATAGAGGTTCTCCATACGAAAGGGGGAATGGCTATAGGAAAGGAGGCTCTCCATACAGAAAAAATGAGAGAAAAGAGAGAAAAAAAAGAGACAAAGAAAGAGGGAGAAAAATACTACGAGAAGTATCATTCTCCAAAAAGATAGAGAATTCTATCATTCTCTTTCTTTTTCTTATATGCATTTTCTATAATGTATCATGTATATGATATTTTCTCAAGAATAAATGTCGTATGACAATCCATGGATGTAGGCGATATTGCTAAACCATATAAAATCTTGTGTTCTACATTATTTCGGAATTCGTGTTTGTTGGATCGACGTAGCTCTGTCTGAACGGCTGATTCCTCGGTTTAGGCAAGCAGTTAGAGCATTCACGAACCTCAAAAGACCTTCTCCAGCACAAATCGGCCATACGAAGAGATCAACAGCTAAATCGGTCTAAACTGGTCCTATTTACCGATTTGTGCATCACCATTTTTGGCAACTCCACTGGGGATGTTCATTCTATGTTCCTCTCTAACAAACAGGTATTTTCATAACAGGTATGTGATTTTCACTTCTTTTTTATAATCCTTTATTTTTTTTTTATAAAGGTGACATGTTCTACATCTGTATATTTGAATTGCAAAATTGCAGTGTTCAAATTGAAATTTGTTGTCAAAATATAGGTTATCAACGTACATATATGCCTTTGTTATTATTATTTAATAATGGACTTTACCTCAAAACAAAACTATTTGTCTCATTTGAATCATCTTTCAACTCCTCTCAAAATCTCCCTCAATCCTTTCCTTCGGAATTCTCATATTAGACGGTACATACGTATGTGAGATCATATGAAAAGATTTTGACTATAAAACTCAAAGTTAAATGAATATAAATATAGAGTTGAATGATGTGTAATCGTCTTTACAATTACCAAAGAAAAAGGTGTAACCGTCTTTAAAAAAAAAAAAAAAAAAGAGAGAGAGAGAGATATAACTCTAGTGAAACACAATTCAAGTTTCTCTAATTTTCAAACTATCTAGTATAGAATCCAAAAATATCTTTGAATTCTTCACTTTGAGGTTACTCGTGCAGGTCCTACCTTAACAAAAATATCTTTTTCAGAACCGTTGATTACTATACACCATCATCTCACTTTAATTTTTGTTCTGTACTGGAAAAGACTTGTCCAACAGTTGTAACTTCTTTAGGTCCATTGATCACCTTTCATGACATAGAGAGAATATATATAAATATAAAATAATAAAAATGGTTATCTTTTGTCTTATCTGCTTTTATAGAATGAAGGCATAAAGACTATTTTTCTTTCTGTAAACTATTTTCTGGCATGAACAGGTGTATCAAACTTATTCGAGGTGAGACCCAGCTTTGAGTATTTCAAAAAATTTTATCCCATTCTGGCATGAACAGGTGTATCAAACTTATTCGAGGTGAGACCCAGCTTTGAGTATTTCAAAAAATTTTATCCCATTCGAGTTAAACTCGAAGTAGGATATTTTTAGTATATTTTGAATTTTTGTCTCACCAGAATGAAGACATTTAAGCAGAACCCATTTTTAGCATATTTCGAATTTGTCTCGCGTGAATGAAAACATTTAAGTGGGTCCTATGTGACGGTTATATAATATATATGTTTCATTTGTTAAAAAAAAAAGAATGAAATAGATGCATGCATTAATAAGGTTTATCTTTTCTTCAAAAGAATTGATTATGGGTCCCATTTATATTATATAATGTTTTATTTCAAATTTCTTTTAGTGGAACCCATTTCGAATTTTTAATAATTCATTCAAATTCCTTTATTTGGAACCTATTTCAAATTTTTAGGAAATTATTTGAATTCTTTTTCATGGCCCCATTTCATTAAAAAAATCTCAAATCTCACATTTTGACATATTTATCTTATTTGTAAAATTGAAGTAAGAGGAGACATGCATTAATGAATTTTTAATAATAAAAGATATTTTAAAACGTAATAAATTTATGACCTTGTCAGGTCTTTTTGTGAAAGCATTCGATTAAGTAATCTCTTAAAGATTCTTTATATTTCTCAAAAGTTTTGCTTGATTTCCTCTTCGAGCATGTTATTATGTGAGACCCATTTCGAAATTTTTTTTTTTAAGTCTTGAACTTCCCCTTGAGATTTCCCTCCGAGATAACCCTTTGATTTTGCAAACATGTCCTTCGATTACTACATATAATAATGAAGCACGTTAGATGCTTTGATTGAAATTGGGTATTCAAAACACATTCGATTAGCGACCAAAAAGACAGTTATAAACATCATGAAACAACAAATTTATTTTATCGTTTTTTAACATAGGCGTGCTGCATCAGGATGTTTTGTTGCTTGGCATTACCAAAAGTGTCAAATGTCTGCAAAGATATATACAAAAAAAAAAAAAAAAAAAGATATATTATGTTCACTTCTATCTCTGATAAAGGACCTGACACAAATGATATTTTGAAAAGTGAATTTGCTTATTTGTTTTTCTCTTTATTTATATATTTACACACACACATATATATGTGTGTATTTTATTTGGAGAATTTTAAATTAACATGGCTGTGAAATGTTAATATTGAAGAAAACGGGGGTCTAAAAGAAAAGTTGGAAAAGTGATTTCTCGAATATTCGAATTCATACTTTGGATTCTACTGTTCATTATCTTTTTGAAAATTACTATTCATCATTCAGAAGATAATATTCGGTTACGAATTAGAATATTATTGTTCATCATTGGAAGTTGTAAATTCAAGTTGTGCTATTTGACTAGTCATGTATAAATCCAAATCTCGTTTGAGATTACAAATTTGGATCACTTGCATAGCAATTATTTAATACTTTTCTGCATTATATTTCTTATATATGAGATGCTTGACTATGTAATAAGGGCTCATACATGATGATGATAGATTCGATCCAACTATAGGTTCATTCGAAGGAGAACATGCCTTCAAAATTCTAAGTATTTATTCGAAAGCCCACGCGAGCTAGGAGAATTATTTCGAAATTAATATATAATGAGGTTTATTTGAAATAGAACCTCAAACCCAATATTCCTTTAAATACCCATCTTCTAAATATTATATGTCAAGAATTCCTTTAGGAATATTTATTAAAAGTTGGAATTACCCTTTGCTCTTACATATGCTTGCAATATTCTCTTGCTGGAGACTTAAGCCTCGTATACTTGTAATATTTACTTATCAAGGGGGCTCAAGCCCTATATGTTTTAAATTTTCAGCATATATAATGCATGTATAAGAATTTGTTTAATATCTCAGTTTGAGTATAGCAGGTCAAATAAAGTACATATCTTTGGTCAGGCTGCAGGCTATTCACAAAGCCCACATGTGCTGGGAATATCTCTGTCATTTCGAAAGGTATGAGGAGATAGCTCTTCGAGTTTATTAAATCTTTGAATTCTTGATTCCTGTAATGACAATGAGTCCAATAATAGCATGCCATACAACATGATCAATTATAAAAAAAAATTTATATCTGATTCGAAAGACTTAGAAAGACTATACATTCGAATTGTTATATTTCGAGCGCCCACATATGTCGGGAAAATCATCTTGAAAAATTATATATATTCTAAGGATCTACACAAGATGGACCTTAGATATTCAAGGGCTCGCATGCGTGAGAAAATCAACTCGAAATCATATATATTCTGAGGTTTTACTTGAGATAGACCTCAAGTCAGTATCAATTTGAATGTATACTTTTGAAGCATTTTCGAGAGTCGACTTGTATAGAGAGTATTATCTCGAAATCAATAGCATAATAAGTATCTACTTGAAATAGACCTTAAACTTTCGAAGGCCTACATATGTAGGAGAATCTCTAAAGACAAGTATCTCTTCAAATGCCTACTCACGGTAGGAGAATCATATTTGAAGTAGCATTTTTTCCTTCGAAGAGAAAACCCTCGAAGAGATCAATGTATTTTCAAGTGAAAACGCTTGAATTACATTCTATATTCTAAGGAAAACCTTAGACCAATGTTGCCTTCGAAGAAAAAACTCTCGAAGAGATCAATGTATTTTCAAGTGAAAATGCTTGAATTACATTCTATATTCTAAGAAAAACCTTAGACCAATGTTTCCTTCGAAGAGATCAATATATTTTCAAGTGAAAACGCTTGAATTACATTCAATAATCTAAGGAAAACTTTAGACCAATATTTTCCTTCGAAGAGAAAACTTTCGAAGTGATCAACATGCTTTCAGAGGAAAACCTTCGAATAGCATTCAAATATTATGAAGGTCTACTTGAGATGGACTCAGACAAGTATCATTATTTCGAGCGCCCATATGTGTTGAGAAAATTATATCGAATTAATACAAAGTATTCTGAAGCTCTACTTGAAATAGACTTCAGACCAAGCATTCTAAGGATCTACATGAGTTGGACCTTAGACCATTCGAGGAATAATCTTCGAAATAACCACCAAGTATTCTAATGATCTACTTAAGGTAGACCTTAGACAAATATATTGAGATTCTACATAAGATGGATCTCAAACTTATATTCATTCGAAGATCTACCTTCGAAATGATCAATATATGTTGAGGATTACTTAAAATAAGACCTCGAATCATTATTCTGAAAATCTACTTGACCGGTATACTTCGAAGGGATAACCCTCAAAGCATTCAGTATATATATATATATATAGAAGTGCTATAATATATCAGTATATTTATGAATAAGAAACTTCGAAATCATATTTTTAAGGATCTACTTAAGATAGACCTCAAAGCAATATTCCTTTGAAGGTCTTACTTTCGAAATGATCTTATATCTTGAGGCCTACATGAGATGAGATTTCAAATTAGTGTTCCTTCGAAAGTTCACTTTAGAAGTATTCCATTTTGAGTGCTCACCTGTTTTGGGAGTATTATCTCGAATTAATATATACTAAGCATCTACTAAAGATGGACCTTGGACCAACATTTCTTTGATGGATAACTTTCGAAATGATCATTGTAAATACTGAGGATTTACTTAAGATGGACTTCAAGACCTACGAGCGCCCACATGTGTTGGGAGAATTATCTTCAATAAATATTTTGATGATCTATTTAAGATGGACCTCAGATCAATATTTGATCATTGCATTGCTGTCATCATCGAAATGCACTCACGCCTCTTTTACAAGAGCCATAAGTGCAGGGGGCTAATGATGATGCTGGTTTGTAAAATGCCTACGTGGAACCATTTTATTGGAAGAATTGTTACTAAATATTTTAAATTAAATATGATTATTTGGAACATTAAAGCTATGAGAGTTTTTGTTTGACCATTCAATGATTTGACAGTTTTATTTAACTATTAAAATGCTCTAACCGTTTTCCTTTGAGCATTCAATTATATAACCGTTTTTCTTGGAGACATAAAAGCTATCCATAGCCCTTTAAAAGGACAAAAAAAAGGAAGAACACAAGATGGGGTCCTGAGAAGAGAGGGAGGAAAAAAGCTCTCCATGCAAGATAGAGGTTCTCCATACGAAAGGGGGAATGGCTATAGGAAAAGAGGCTCTCCATACAGAAAAAATGAGAGAAAAGAGAGAAAAAAAGAGACAAAGAAAGAGGGAGAAAAATACTACGGGAAGCATTATTCTCCAAAAAGATAGAGAATTCTATCATTCCCTTTCTTTTTCTTATATGCATTTTCTATAATGTATCATGTATATGATATTTTCTCAAGAATAAAGTCAGAAGAATGAATACCGTATGGCAATCCATGGATGTAGGCGATATTGCCGAACCATGTAAAATCTTGTGTTCTACATTATTTCGGAATTCGTGTTTGTTGGATCGACATAGCACCGCCCGAACGGCCGAATCCTCGATTTAAGCGAGTGGTTAGAGCATTCCCGAACCTCAAAAGACCTTATCCGGCACAAATCGGCCATACGAAGAGATCAATAGCTAAATCGAACTAAACCGGTCCTATTTACCGATTTGTGCATCACCAGTACTATTGATCCCTAAAATCAGTTAACCAACGAGATTAAATAAATTAAACCGAGGCAATGGACGTTGATTCTTCGCGGGTCAACCAACAGGGATGGGTGGATTCAAGTGCCTGTCTCTTAGTGGCCTAAGCCTTAACGGCCGTTCCAATATGAGGTTTTCGTATCTCTAAGGTTAGGTTTTTAAGGAAAACAAGGTGTAGGAATCGAAGGTCTTAATGAAGAATTTCAGAGAGAGCATCAGAGAGCCAAAAAAAGTCCCCCCTTTTCTCCAATGAGAGGGGGGGGGGGGGGGGGGGGGGCTTGC
>JAUPMG010066439.1:0-13338 GCA_031762675.1 Pachysandra terminalis | reverse complement strand
TATCTTTCCATTTTCGTTTTGGTATGTGAGTCCTTTCCTTTCCTTTTTTCTATTATTTTTTTATTCCTCTTTTCTTTTTCATCTAGTCTCCTCTCCTCCATTTTGTGATTACTCTTAACATTCTTTTTTCTTTCCTTCTGGGTGAACTAATTGCTTACCAAATTATGGAAAAAAGTGATCCTTACTTTATTGAAAATGTATATAAATATCATATGATATGTTTGATGGATGCTTGGGATTGTGACTCAAATTTATGTATATATATATATATATATATATATATATTATTATAAGGGCAAAGGGAATCTATAATTAGAATATTGGATCATCTCTTCTTTAGATTTCAAAACAAGAGATGAGGTTGCTTTGTTGACATTTATATGTTATTATAAGGGCAAAGGATAAACCAAAACTGTAAAGTGAATTGGAATATTGATATGGGGTGTGGACTTTTGGAGTTTGCAAGATCCTATTATGATAGAGGAAGATCTTCTGTGAACCTTGATTGTGTGAACATTGTGTGAACCTTGCACGAGGTTGACATTTGGTGGGTCCACAAAAAAGAGTGGCTATCACCGATTAATGTAGAAGCCAGGTTCATTAGGTTTTTTAGGATTTTAAAAGTGCAAGTTACCCTTCTTAGTAGGGCCCACCTGGAGACAAGTATCAACACCTTGTGGGGTTCACACGAGGTTCATACAGCCCAAGTTCATAGAAGATCCGCTTCCTATATACCACATTAAAGCCTTTAAAAGAAAAAGGGTTAATTTTACTTATACCTCTCACAAATTTTGACAAATTCCAGATAAGCTTTGTATTTTCTGATACTCCTACTTGCAATCCTCAAGGTTTGTATTACATTACAGAGATCACCCATCCGTTAATTTTTCATCATATCACTTACGCAAAGTGTTGATGTCATTCGATTTTTTATTTATTTTATGGACTATATTACCTTTGAACTAAAGCTCTAGATACTTACAAAAAAAAATAAAAACGTGTTTTAATCATATTTTTATTACTTTGTTAGTACTACTGGGAAAAAAAATTTCAAAGATAAAAAAACAATTGATGGGTAGTTTTGTTTTATAAAATTATTTTTTAATTTAAATATAATTTTTAAAAAATAACAAGAGGTGTAAGTGAAATATCAAAAAATATAAGGAGTATATATACAATTATTAGAAATTTATTAGAAATGTGAGGTGTAAGTGAAGTTAACCGAAAAGAAAATCAGAAGCTATAGACTTTGTATTCACCTAACAGTCTTCAAAGTACAACTGATTGGTGGTCCTAGCTCCATGTCCACCACGTATGAAATTGTGCAGAAATATAAAGGTAGTCGCCCCACTCATGAATCTTTTGCTACGTTTGTAAAGCTACTGGCCTTTGTGTCTGTGTGTTTTTTATATTTTTTAAAGTGTAGTATTAACATTGTTTACTACAACGAATATTTTTTAGGTGCACTTTTAGGGTTAGGGGGGAAAGAGATGCACTTATTTTTTTAATTTTTTTTATCTTTTCTTAACCATTCCATCATATCGAATAAGGATCATTTTAAAATGCCCTTCCCACTAATTAAATTGAACAGGAAAAAGTGCATGTCTAAGCTTTAGTTTTTTTTGGGTGAAAAACTTAAATTATATTAACTTAACCAAGAACAATAATATTTTCTAAGGACAATGCACCAAATAATAATAATAAAAGGCATCAACAAAATTATTCATTTGGTGTGCGCCGAGCACAATTTGACCGTGTTAGGTCCTGTTTGGATATCAAGAACTTATATCCCGCATGCGTTTGATTATCAATAACATAAAAGTAAAGGTTAAACCCACCTATTTTGTAAGAAAATGATTCATGAAAAACTCACTATTTTTTCTTGCAAGATTAGTCTAAACATGTGTAGTGAGAATTTGAATATTTTTTTTTTTTTTTTTTATCTTCTGTCTACATTGCCCTTCCTAAACATCCGAGTTTACAAGAGTTGATATAGCATAAACACAACTTATGATATAAGGGTAGAATTGGAAATTATGTTCAAGATTTTTAAGATTTTTTTGTAACCAAATGCATCATTACATGATTTTCATTAATAGCATTCAATTTTCTAGCAGCATCCTAATAGCACAAGGATTGTTATTTTCACTTCATTTTACATTGATTTCATACATACTAGCAAGTGGCATCTGTAGTATTATAAGATAAATATTTAAAACGTATTAACCGTTGTTTTGTCATGTCATATTTTTTTTTTTAATAACTGAAATAAGGTTGGAACAATTATTTTGAAAATTTAACCGTCATCTCTTAGAATAAACCAAAAGACAATAATAATCTTAATTATATTAAATACTCCATCATACTAAAAAATTACTTTTGAAAATTTAAAAAAAAATTGACACGCTTTACAATATGGTCTTTCCATTTAAAGTATATATTATATTAAATAATTTATTATATTAAAAGTTATTTTTAATATATATTTTTTTAAATTGACATTTTATACATTATTTTCTCACATAAGTTTCTGACATTTTCTTGGTGTCCAAACGAGGCCTTAAAAAGTGTATCCATCGAAGGCAAAACAAGAAAAGACAACCTATCGGGTCACCGACCCCAGTACTCTAATAATTTGACCCGGGACGTTACGTTCGTGTAGAAAAGCGAAATAGAAAAAGAACAAAAGTAAAAGCAAAAGAACAAAAGCGAAGTTGATAGGCGCGGTAATACAGTAACCGTAAAACTGACACGTAATCAGATGTGGAAGCGCGTTCTGATCTTTTCGGTACCCAGAAAATATCTGGTTCTCATTGGCGCAAGATATTATCATCAGGGTGACGTGGACATGAGCTAATGACGGTGACACGTGTAAAAGCGTTGCCATGTGGAACGTTTTATACCCCCCAACGACATGACTTTGCTGTTTTCTTTGTTCTCTCTCTTCTCTCTTCTCTTCTCTTCTCTTCTCTTCGTTTCCGATAGAAGCGGCTGAGGAACGCGACCAGTAAGGGTTTCTCTCATCAGAACCTATCGACGCTTTTTGCAGATTCAGAGAAAGATTTTGAAATTAGTAATGGAAGGCGATCTCCGGCAGGCTGAATCGCCACCGCCGATGGATCTGGGGACCACGGCGGGTTGCAGAAGAAGGGAGATTAGGATGAGCTCGGGTTCTTCTGAGCTTACCGTAAATAATTTGACAGATGTTTTTGAGCATCATGATGTTGAAAGCCCGGTATTTGTTTTCTTTTGTGTTTCTGGATTTTTTTTTTTAACTGTTTCTGTTCTTCATTTCTTCCTTTAAAATATCGGATTTCGTAGGAGTTTGTGATTACTATGTAATTGTTGTTGGGGCTGGGAATTGGAATTATCTATGATGTTTGTTTTTTAATGGAATTAAAATCCCACCCGAAAGAATCTACCAATTCTTTGGGATAGTTCTTCAAATTACTCTTAAGTTCTTTTGCTTCTAATTGGGTAAAAGATTTTGAGTTCTCTTTAGCCTCTTAACTGGATTAGCAGATTTTTGAGTTTCCTTTTACTTCAACTGGAGAAAAGTAGCAATTGATAGTGAATCTTTTTTTTTTTTTTTTTTAAATTTAATTGGTTTCTAGAATTATAGTTTTACTCCCCAGATGAATTTTTTTACCTACTATTTTCCAGGATCTATGTTGAATTTTATTTATCCAAGAAATAGAAGATCATAGTTTAGTCACTAGTAGTTCTATCCCACATCGTTTAAAGAAAAAAAAAAAGAGATGAAAAACCTCGTAGTCCTGATACGAATTGATAATACACATCTAATACATAGTTTGGTTTAGTTTAGTTTTTGTGCAATTACATTGAGAAATATTACTTTAATTTTAATTGTAATTTTGTTTCATCTTGGTTTACCAAGATTTACTTCCTCTATTTATTAAGAACTCATGCATATGTTTGCTTGTATTACCAGTTCTTGTTCAACCGTCTTTTTTCGTTCTTGAAGAACTTATTTGGTTCTCATATTGGTAAATTGATATCAGGTCCTTCCGGTGGCAGAAACTACGTCTACAGAGTGGACAGATGAGAAGCACAGTTTGTACCTCAATTCTATGGAAGCATCATTTGTTAACCAATTGTATCATTCCACGGATTTGCCTGGTTGGCGCTCTCGTGAGAACAGACCTAATCCAAGCTGCCGAAGACGTCATGGAAACACTCATATCTCTTCTGGCCAGGTTTGAAACCTGAACCATTCCATGTGCTTGTTCTCCAATAATTTATTTTCCTGCTTTGAGAAATTTTATTTATTGTTATTTTGTGACCTTTGATGCTATGTTTTTCTTTTTCTTTATCCAGTTCAAAGTTCTTCGAGATGGCTGCTGGCGAAAGATTAATTATGAAAGGACTCAGTCTCAACAAGGCTTGGTAGATGAGTCTGTTGCTCTTGTCGAAAATCCATGGTTCCAACATTTCAGGGCTGCAGGTATAAACCTAAATGTAATGTCTCCTGATACGCAAGAAAGAACAATCCATTCAAGAGGGAATAACACATCGTCCTGTGGATTAGCAACAAGCTCAAAGAGGCCCCATGCATTCCATTCTCACTTTGTCCAGCAAGATTCAGTTGAAAGCAATGCAGGTAGTCTGACAGATTTCTATCTTGTGTTTCATTGGTGAATTATATGTGTTTTTTTTGCTCGTAAATTACACAAAGAATAGAAAAGTGAACAAAAAGGATACTCGGTGTTTCTAAAACATGAATTCTTCATTGAGTGGGCAAGGACAACGTAGATTTTAAGTGGATGTAAAAATAAAGAGATTTCCTTATATGTGCTTTTGTGTAAATGGCAGGTCAAAATAGAACATTACTAAATAACTTAATTAGTAAGGCTAACATGGTCATCTTGTGTAAGACAAGTGGCAAATGTGAACACTTTGCTGATGCACGCGCATTAACATGTGGTTCTCAGCTATTCCTCCAATGAGATTGCTTGCTATTTTCTGATATGTTTTAGATTGATTATGCCGTGTAGTGCATCATACCTATCTATGCATGCATCACATGGTTATGTGAAGTTATATATACAAAATGTGCTCCATAGAATAAATGATTTTCTTTAGGAAATTAAAATTAAGTGAATTATTTTAGTTATAAACAGAATTATCTTGAAAAGGTGATGGTTAGAAATATCTATATGAGATCTTTCTTTTAAAAATCCATTTATATTACAAATTGATAAACTTAGAATATATATACGTCTGTGTTTGTATGCTGTTGAAAAGTATTGTGTTATAAAGTTTGTTTCTATGAAGAGGTCATTTCATAAAACAGAAAGTAATAGTGAAAACATAGGAATCAAAATGCTTCAATTTTTCATTTAGTAACTACCCTTGTATTCAGGATGGTGTTCTAGTCTTGATTTGGGATATTTATGAAAACAAAGAAAAACGTCCAGCCTTGATGAAATGCACCTGTAACTAAAGTCGGAATGGAGGTTCTCCTAATAATAGTAAACACACATTTGATGTTAGTATTATGTACTCGTGTGTGTTTTTTAGTGCTGGACATTATAAGATTGGTTTCTATATGGGTGATTGCATTAAAAAAGATCTAGTAGTAATGAACAAATGAGGAACTCACTTGGATTTCTCTAGCTATCCATTGTGTATTTCATTGACACATATGTGATATATATATTTATGTTATTGATATTAACTACTACCACTAAACAAGGTGATAGATAATTAGGTTATCTTGCTTTTGTGCATCTCATCTTTGTCATCATCATCATCACCGTTGTTGTTGTCATCGTCTCAGCTTCATATACAAATGGATCTAGTTACCTGGTAAAGTTGAATAATTGATGGATTCACTTGAATTTCTTAAACAGGTTTAACATAACTAGGATGACAAATGATATGATGGATACTAGTTTATAAGCTTGAAGATTATTAGCAAGTGATATGAATTGTTGTGCTGATTTTGATCATGTTTATATCAATGGTCGACTGATGACAAGTAGGATCATAAGCAATTAAATTACATGAAAAATTTGGTAATGTAGTAGCACGCATGTCATCGGCTGTGATCCGAGAGCATGCTTGGATGTGAGAATAAGGACTGAAAAGTGAGATAAAAGAATCGCCTTACATAGGATCCCAATCGTACCACTTTACGACAGGCATGGTTTTAAATCTCAATTTTTAGGGGAATTTCACGCCTTTGGAGTAAGGAAATTTTGATGGAATCTTGAGGGAAATTTTGTTTCGCTATTTTGCGACATGTCCCGTAAAAAGTTATGTAGAGGAATTTCAAGATAAGGGACTATCGATGTAAGGAAAATTTAATGCCCTTCAAAAGAGAAATTTTGCTAAATTTCGAGGAAACTTAAAACCGTATTATCGTGTCAGCTCTTTTGACATAAAAAAATAACCGAG
Organism: Pachysandra terminalis; assembly: GCA_031762675.1. Lineage (NCBI taxonomy): Eukaryota > Viridiplantae > Streptophyta > Magnoliopsida > Buxales > Buxaceae > Pachysandra > Pachysandra terminalis. Next base: position 6,918 of record JAUPMG010066439.1, on the reverse strand, counting down.
ATTTGATTTTGGTTTCGTTTGATAACTTTAATTGAGCCTGCAGTTCTATAAGTCGGATATGATTTGGGAATTCACAAAATATATATATTCGATGAAAAATTGGAATGGATTCCTAGTTTAAGCCTAAGTTTCTAATTTTCTAGCTGTCTCAATGTATTTTAAATAGAAATGTGAGTTATAGGAATGCTTATTTTCAAGGTTATGGTAAAAACTGACTTCCTTGAAGGTACTAATTAGAGCTGGACTGTTCTTAATAATTGTAAAGGGAACAGGATGTAACACCCTAATATGTCTATAAATACGAGTCTTTTCAATAGTAATGCCTCTGATTTTGAACAAGAAAAGCTTTCAACAAATTTCTGTGAACTGAGGGTGCGATTTCCTCATATTTTTTGAGTTGGTGAGATGCCTTCTCAACCATGGACTGCTAATGGTGGATCTACATTTGTAAGCTCGAGTTCTACCGTTTCTAGTTTCATGTCTTGTTTTTCTGTTTTTTTTCCCCTTGTTTCTTACCTTCTAATTCTAGTTCTTTAATTACTGTAATTGTTACATTTTGGTTCCAATTTTAGAATCTCCTGTAAAACCTATGAACTTGATTTCTTATAATTTGACCATTAGAATCCAACAAATTTGTCTCTTTCTTGTTCTGTTTGCTTTCTAGTAAAAAGATTTAAAAACTACTAGCTTTTCTTTGCGCTGTCAGTTGAGACCTAAAGAACCCACACGGGTTAGCTCAACTGGAAGGCTCTCCAGCTCTGGAACTGGAGGTCCCCGGTTCGAGTCCTTGGGCTTACCTGATATATGGTCCTTGTGGGTGGAGTCATGTATCCGGGGTTTACCCTGTCCCCACTAAGAGGGAGCGGGGTTCCACGTCACCCAAAAAAAAAGTCTAGAAGAAAAAAAATTCTAGCTCCCAATGCAGTCTAGATGAAGGATATAAAATGGCTGGAGGAAGACTGGAAACTGCATGGATGGAATTGGTCAGAAATGATTTTAACACACATCATCTAACTGAAGATATGATTTTTGATTAGATTGGGATGGTAGAACAGGATTTATATTGATGGTTCCAACTAGTTTGGATAGGGCATTTTTGTTGGTTGTTATTTCCTTGACCAGTATGGTTTGATTTAATCATTCTTATCAGTTGATTTGATAAACATCATTATTAACCCTAGTGATCGTACTTACATATACACACATATGTGTTGACTACTAATAATTGATTTGTCTGATAAATTGCCACTATATTGACTATGATGTCCAATTTATTAGTAGTATAGAGTAGAACTCTCACCTACAGTTGAAACTCACAGAACCCAAATCTTCGTCTTCCTATTTTTTTGATCGGTAAAATTGTATGCATAGCGGTATAAAGGAATAAGCTGAAGCAAAAGCCTAATGTACAGGTTATTACCACAAACCAGCTAGTACATGGAATGTGTAATAAAGGACATAGTTTTGTCTCCCCTTTCACCATTAAGATATATTATCTATGTTTTTCACTTGTTCCAATTGTATATCCTTTATTTTCATACAAGGAATTTAACAATAGGAGGAAAGAAAATTCTTCAGGCTCTCTTTTCTGAGACAACCCCAAACTGGACCTAATTTTTTTTTAGACTCTTTAAAAAGTTCTCTGCTTGAAGGATCAAACAATCAAATATCACCTCTGTTGAGAGGATGAACTTACTGACACAAAGTTACAAAATGTTTTCATAGTTATTGGTTGAATCATTTCTACCGTTGCCTGTCTTACATGTGAAATTCTTCCATCCTGTAGAAGTTATCCTTTTTGCTGTCTCATCACCAAACTTCGGGGTCTTACTGATCCAATGGACTTTTGTACCAAGTCACTTCCTTGGTGCCTGAAGTCCAATAGATGGCTCTCGAGTCTTCACTTCGTTCTGAAGCAGCATTGGCGTGCTAATATTGTATCTTCTACTTATATGTATTTCCTTATTTCCTTTATCCGCTCCTCCATTCCCACCAAAGAAATCAGTCTTGTTGTGCCCCTCTGCCTGCATTCTTTACCATGCCAATTATATCTACTGACATTTTATTTTGGAATGTGATTATAAAAATGAGAATGAGGTAGCTTGTTTTACAGGTACATTTGTTCTCTTAATATGTTTTGTTCATCATTTTCTTTTACAGCATTGAATTTTGAATTTGCCTTCAGATACACAGCAGTGTATCAAGTTATAGTTCTGAGATACTGTCTATAATCCCTTGTGTTATGCTGATAATTCAGCTTTCTTTCTTCTTTTAATTTTGTAGCACCGACATTATATACTATTCTGGTTCTTGCAGAGGTGTCAGATCAGAACTTTGTGAATAAGGACCATGAAGGAGAGAAATTAAGGAGTGTGTGCAGCGGGGCAAAAAGGATGAAGACTACGGTAGCTGATTCATCAAGCAAAGATCAGGTAAATTTGTAGGATTGGTTTATTATCATTTCTGTAGTCTAGTTATCATGTATAATTCAAGATCATCATACTCGCATGATTATTAGTCTTACTTCCTTTCTCTTTTGAGTGCTCTTTCAGGTTGTTCCGTTGGTGAAGTCTCGTATAATAGCAGATCCAACAGAGAACTACGCTTCCTCAGAAGCAGAACATGATTCTGGTGACCTGCAATCGAAGAACATGCAGGGATCTGTTTGATTGGAACATGGACGTGGATTGTTTCTGCGAACGAATGAGACTGTGATGACTAGTTGCTATAAATTGAAACCAAAATTTGAAAGGCAGGGAAGAAGATTGGAATTGGAAAAACAGGTACAGAGATGAAACCAACAATAAGGTTCTGGGGTAGGGGGATCTGAGATTTAAAAAATAATAATAATAAGTAAAAAAGAAAAAAAGGAGAGGGGGGGGAAGGAAAAAGAGAGAGAAGGCAAGAAAATAATTGTTTTGGGGTTAAATGCAGCCATGGGAGCTTTGAATAAAAGCTTTACTAATGCTGCACCTGCTATATCAGATAGATGATGTAGATGGATTCTTTTTTTTTTTTTTTTGGCCCAACAGCCATAGATGGATACAGGAATAGATTTAACTAGTTATAGATAACATTGGACAGACAAATGTGTGTATTAAACTATGAATAGATGATAATACTGCATTGTATGTAGAGATGATTTGATGGGTGGATTTGTTGCAGCAGGGAGTTTTTCAACGGAGCCTGTAATCTTCTTCCTGTTTCTTACTTCAGTGGGGTTGTAAAAGGGATGACCATGTTCAGGGCAGAGGAATTTTTAGTTTCTAACTTGTGAAAGCAGTTTTTACTTTGAACTTATTATGAGAGCACTTTTTTAAGCCGCAAGTGTGTGTGGTAAGATTGAATTAGGGCTGTCTGGTTCAGGCTTGTATGAGTCTTGAGTTTGAGCTGTATGATTAGGTTCGTGAGTCGAGCTTGAGTACGGAAAAAAGTTCAGTGGTGAGAAGTTTTTATATTTTACTTGTGAGGCTTAGGTTTGAATCCTATCAATAACAAAATTATAATATTTTTGTCCTATTTGAACATAGGGCCTGAGCTTGTGGATACTATAGTCGGGCTTGAACAAACACCGTTTAAGCCGGGCTGGATTCAGACCAACAGAATAGCTCTTATTGCCCGTTGCCACCCTGTTGGGTCTGTTATCCCTGCATTTACATGCCGGGTTTTCCTACAACCGAATGGGATCGTAGGGTCTGGACCAGATGGTTGGAACTTGGAACATCTACTGGTCTCTGTATCCATGCTCGCTCAATCACGAGGAATTTTTATTTTTAGATTTGTGGCTCTTCACTGCAACGACCATCGGACGTTGCAAATGTCAATAGATGCTGCCGTATCGTCTGGTCCAGCGATACGCTGCCCAATCGAATATCCATCAGCATTATTGAAATTTGCAACGTCCGATGGTCGCTGCATTGACGAGCCACAAATCTAAAAATAATAAAAAAAAAAAAAATATCCTCATGACAGAGAATTTTGCAAGAAAAGGCAAACCGGAAAAAGATTCAGAAAGCCCTAATAAAAAGGTAACTGATTTCCTTCGATTCCGTTTCAGATTACGGGCTTCGGAGTCGACTATCATTGTCCTGTATCGGCAGATCCAGGTTGCCGGATCTTTCCTCCTCCTCCTTCTCATTTGCCTATTTCTCTCTTGAATTTCTTGCGATCTCTCGATTTATAATATATAGGTTATTTGCGGTTTCGGAATTGCAGTTTTGGTTGAGATTTTTAGGGTTTTGATTGCATTTGGAGATCACATAACTGGTTTTTTATTACCGACGTTTGGAGATAAGCTTTGGATGCATTTCTAGGGCTTTGGAGCTTCCCCCGTTTTTTTTAATTGATTACTGGCTGTGGTAGCAGATGCACGGCATTCATCTATATCTATGAAGATCTTTCGACAATTCTGTAAGTGCTGGTAAATTCATATTGGGTATTGTTGGACTGGAAGGATTTTTGAGGAGAAAGAGAATCTTACGATGTGGGCATTTGTATCGGCGTCGATAGCCGTTGGGAGATCGTTGTCACGTAAAAATGGGTTGGGACTATCAATGAGATCTGCCGAGAGTAATGGGCAATTGAGGAGATATGCCCAGACTCGATGCTTGAGTAGCATTGCAGGTATTCAAACGGCATCCATCAATGATTTAATTGGTGCTGATAGGGATCTTCATTCTTCATTTAGGAGCATGTGTGATGCTGTTCAGAAGAGGTGTTTTCTTGGTTGTGGAGATGGAGAAGAGGGGAATGTTCTTTCCAGGATTTATGAGGAAAGGCGTGTTATTGGGTATTTTGCCTTGAGCTTTCTTCGTCAATATGTATATCTATTGGATGGTGAACTTGTGATCTGATTTAAGAAACAAAAAGCTTTAGTTTTTTTGTAAGATTCAGTGTTTACAATGTCGGCGACTTGTCGCCCATGTTGGGCAATTTGTCACGAGTTGGAGTTGGGGATATGAAATCAGGGTGTAAATTGAATTTACCCTGGTTTCGTACAATATGGGTGACATGTCAGCGCCATGGGGAAAAGTTTCAATTTTTTTGGATATTTCCCCATGTCTCTCAACATGAGCGACATGTAACAGCTTTTATTTTTTTTTAAAACATTTAAAAAAATGAAATAAATTGAAATAATTATTGTATGTTACTAAATATTAACTATGAAACTGTTTAACTATTCTGTGAAATAAAAAATAAAATAAAAACAGATTGAAGTTTTTTGAAATTATGACTTAAAATTGGTATGGTATATATCTTATTTGCTTATTTTCATGTACTTTTAGTAGATCATATTACATCATTTAGCTTAAGTAAATCATATTACACCAATTTTTTCACAGCTTGCAGACCCATAATGAGTTGGTGAACTTCCCTCAAGCAATGTCCCTTGATATGTAGACATTTTTTTTTTTTTTTTTCATTTTTTGATGTATTTGGATGCATCCAGGCTTTAATTAGGCATATTTAAAGTTTTGTTAAATAATTGATCAAAAACCCATGGATTTTCCCACGTTTCCCCTCCCCCCCGGCTCCTGGTGACAATGACATGCCAGGCAACATCTTCATAGAAAACCTTGGTAAGATTGTATAAGAAAATACTTCTTGTTCAATGTTAAAGAGACTCAAAAACAGAATCCCTTGTTTTTTATCTTTTTTATTTTTCGTTTTCTTTCCTTATCTGTTGATAGTGATACTTCTTGTAGATATCTTTCTTTGTTGGTTTTCATTTCTTTGGCTTTCGGGGATATATGCTTACTACAATGGATATTTCTCGAGCTCGTGGTGTACCTGAATTTTTCTATTATCTTCTTTCTCTTGAGATGATATGAGAGGATTATTCCAGAGGAAAGCATGATTTAGAATAGATTGTTCACTTGCATTAAAGAATGAGTAGAATATGTTGATTGCTACTTGTTACCTTCAAGTTGTGAGAAACCTCTATATGTCTGAACTTGGTTTCTATATCTGACGTCTCTTCGATCATGGATGCATAAACTAATTGAATAGTGTGCTTTCTATGTCTCTGAAGCTATACGTACACTCGTGTATTGAGTATGCTGGGCATTAGAGGGGTTCTTTGTAATGATAGGAGACATAACCATTATTATTTGGATCCATGTGTTGTTGCTACTTTAAATGTTCAAGAGTTTTGGTTCTCCTTAACTTAAGGAGAATGATAACTTTTCTGATTTATATATAGTATCTCCAGATTACAATCAGGTTTCAACATTTGAATTTCAAAATTCAAAATACACACTTGTGTACGTAGGCACATGTGGATAGGAGTCCATTTGACTTATGGACTCCTATCCGTAACACCCCCCTCAAGCGTAGCAGGTTCGTTTGAACTGCTAGCTTGAACGGTAATAGAACAAATCATGATCCAGATAACGGTTTGGTGAGAAAGTCCGCCGTTTGATCATTTGAGGAGATGAACTGAACACGAAGGTTCTTTCTTGCAACCTTATGACCAACAAAGTGATAATCAATCTCAACTTGCTTGATTCGAGCATGAAAAATTAGATTGGCAGTGAGATAAGTGGCTCCAATGTTATCACACCATAAATAGGAGATGGCGATAGATGTACACCAAGCTTGAAAAATAGTGTTTGAAGCCATGAGATATCTGTTGTTGCGTTTGCAAGTCCACGATACTCGGACTCGGTACTGGATCGAGACACGGTATGTTGCTTTTTGCAATTCCAGGCATGGTTTCAAGGATCGGCCGATACCGGTCCGTACCGGGACCGGACGGGACCGGTCCGGTTCCAACCCGCGATACAAGCCTTTGTATCGTCGGGTTATGGACCGGCGGTCCGGTAACCAGTTCCGCCGGTCCCGCTGGTCCGTCCGATCCGGCGACCGGTCCCACCGATCCGTCCGGTCCGGCGACCGGTCCCGCCGATCCGTCTGGTC
>JAUPMG010066428.1:0-13339 GCA_031762675.1 Pachysandra terminalis | reverse complement strand
ACAGATAACTCCAATAATTTATTCATATATTATAACTAGGAAAATAAAATACTTTCAAAGGTTCAGGTCATTACAACGAGTCCTCCCACCAAAACCAAGGCCGAGAGGGCAGCCCCACCCCAAGAAGTTGGTGATGCTTATGTCACCGAAGAGAAAGAATAAATCAAAGATGCACAATGCATGCAGGACACTATTCAGTTAGCCAATGAAGTTCTTAAGACGATGAACCTTAGGACAGATGAGTGGCCAAGGTAGATATCCATAAGTTCAAGTCTCAATGTTGTTATGAAGGCCGAGTTGGTTATCTTATTGAAAGAATACTATGATGTCTTTGCCTGAAAATACTTAGAGATACCAGGGCTTGAACCGACACTTGTCACTCACAAGTTGAAAATCTTGGCAGTCGTAGACCCATAAAGCAACCGTTGAAGACGATCCACTGTCACATCCCACACCTGGAAATCTCAAAGGAGTCCTTGAATTTAAGGTGTAAATCTCACCCCATATCCCTATGGGAGTGGATAAGCAATATAGAAACATAAGCAGAAGATAATTCATTAATCCTAAAAAATATTTAAATAAAGGTACAATATGTTCTTATTTAATAAATTAGAAATAAACTTCAATATAATACATAACCCTATCATTCTAACTTCTATATTTATTTTCCTTTATTCCCATAGTTCTCCCTTTGGTAGCAATCATCCTTTAACTTGAAAAATATGTCATAAAACATACATAAGCTGAAAGCTCAGATGAGTAGACCTTCAAAGCAAGGTATTTACTCAAATGCCAATGCTATGAGAAAACAGTAATAATAATGATAAAATTGGAAAAATATATGATATTAATGATATGTGGACAACAACCAATCAATATTTATTCTCTCACCAAATCTCACCTTGGTTTGTATCCTAAGGATATCCATGGTCATATTTTAATGTTTACAATACCTAAGTCTAGAATTATATGATAATTATGACATCAAGTGCATTATATACAAGACATCTACAATAATAACAACAATCACATGAAAATGCAATGCATGCTATTTGGCATTCGATTAGTGTAACACTCGATCAAATCTCAATCAATACGAATCTAAACTCATCCATTACCAAATTTGGGATGTCTTGTGTGCTAGGCCAGACTGCCAGCATTCTTGTAGCATGCCAAGATCTGTAGCCTGCCAGCCAACTGTTGGGCCCACCCACAAGACACCTGCCCACAAAGACATGCCCGCCCATATTGTGCCAGTCAAGAAGAATCAATGTTCCTAAGGCAAGAACAAAGCTCCTCAAGAGAAGATGAAGCCATCTCCCGCTGAAATACTAGTCCTCGCACTTGTGTCTTCATCTGATCACACCTATCCATAACTTTTACTACTTGGCCCTCAAGGACAGAAAGATTTTCAGCTATCTCTTTATAACCGCTCTAAACGACATCCAACTTAAGCTCTAAATCATGGACAACGCTATTGGCGTGGAAGAATTTGCAATATAATACTAGAAAAAATGAGAAGCAGTAGAAAGAAGAAGTATGCGTAATGCAACAAATCTTTAAGGTTTATCTTGTACAAAGATAACCGGATCAACCCATGACGTCGGATCCATCATGGGTCGGTGTAGGATTGTTGAGAAAGTGGTGCTGGAGTCACCATAAGCTATTATATTGAGCATATCATTAAGTCTTGGCGTTAGATTTGCTAATAAAATGGTGATGATTTGCCACAAAGCGTTTCGACAAAAGCCGTCACGGAACACGTCAAAAATACTACATTGGCACAAGGTTGGCTATGTGGTTTTGAGAGGGTTGGCCATGCGGTGCACCGTCAAACAATCATTGGCACAGGGTTGGCCATACGGTGCTGGATCACCGTCAAACTACCATTGGCACATGGTTGACCATGTACTTTTGATATCACCGTCAAACAACCATTGACACAGGGTTGGCCATGCGGTTCTGAGATCCGCATCAAACAACCATTAGCACATGGTTGGCCATGCGGTGCTGGGATCATTGGCACAAGGTTGGCAATGTGGTGCTAGATCAACGTCAAACAACCATTGTGTAGTGACCTTGACCCTACCATTTAATTTGATAATTAAATGATAGTTAATCCTTATTTTAAACCTTAGGATCTAATGGTAAGAAGAATGGCTGAATTGGATCCTTATGTAATTTTGAATAAATTGTTGTAGCTTGTGTTAATTATTGTGAATTAGGTGGACTAGGCTTGGACCCTACACAATAAACACAATTTGGATCATGGACTGGTCGAATAGCCCATTGGGCATAAGGTAAGGCTAATTAAGTAATTACTCATTTATTTGAATTAATTGAGTGGGATAATATAAATCTTCCACTAACTCATGTACCTTCCAAAAAGAGAGAGAAACTATCTTTGTTGTTTCATACGTCCAAAACGAAAGAGAGAAGGCATAAATCTGGGTTGGAAGAAAAAGAGAGAAAAGGAAGAAGAAGAAGAAGGCTAAAGGAAGGCTTGGTGATTCTCTAGTGCTGGAAATCTGCAGAGAAAAGATTTGAGAAGAAAAAGGTAGGGATTCTCCATTGATCTTACGGTAGTTATGTTCACAGGATTTTAATGATGCTATAGATGCATGTAGGTAATGCATGATTCTGTAGATTTATATGATCTGAACTGTTTATGAGATCTTGTGGTATTTGTATATTTGAATAGAATAACATTTGTGTTAAGGATTCATGTGAGTAGATGAATATGTATGAATATATTCATGTTTTAAGGTGATTGTGATGTTTTATGAATTAATTTTAATTTCCAGATTTATTTCATATATGATTATGGGATTTAAGTAAATGTTGATTTGTGTGTATAGTTTAGATTGATATGTTGAGATTGATTAGGTTAATAATGATAGGAATCAACTATATTATGTTTAGAAGTGTAAAATTAGGATTGTGAGAGTGTGGGCACAAAGCCCTAGGAAAAACACCAAGTTTTGGGCTAGATTTGTCACTCGGTAGGACTCTCGGTAGATACCGAGCATCTACCGAGAAAACCCAGAAAAATGTGGGCTCTCGGGACAATCTACCGAGAACTTTGGAAGGAACCTCGGCAGATACCGAGAATCTACCAAAGCTCAAATGAACCCAAATTCTACGGGGAGCTTCTATTTGAGGATGTGGACAAGCCTATAAGGTTAGTCTACAAAATGAATGGTTAGGGCCATATGATGAAAGGTATGTGATAAGTGTGATTTTCAATATGATATGGCTGTTTTAGAACCTGATATGATGAGGATATGACCTTAAAGGGTTTGGATATAGGAAACAAATTTCAAGATGAGATTAGGAAGGTTAGTGAGGTTAGTCTAAAGAATTGAATGGTATAAGTGGTGCTGGTAGCTTCCACTGGTCTGTCTTGTGATAGATTTTATTGGCTAAATTGCATGATGTATGAGTGGTACTAAGAGTATCCACAATTTGTATGTATGATTGATTGTGATAACTGAATTGTGAATGTTTGTGAGTGGTGCTGGAAGCATCCACTGGAAGTCAATGGGATTGACTACGTGTTTGGCGATGAGTGTTTATGAGTGGTATTGAGAGTATCCACTAGAAGTCAATGGGATTGACTATGAGTAATGTACATTCTACCATGTGGTGAAAGTCCCTTAAAGAATGGAACAGTGTACTGGTGGTATTCTACCGTGTGGTGAAAGTCCCTTAAAGAATAGTGTACTGGTAGTATTCTACCTTGAGGTGAAAGTCCCTTAAAGATTAGGAATGATGGCATTCTACCGTGAGGTGCAAGTCTCTTAAAGAATGGAATGATGGCATTCTATTGTGGGTGTATGTCCCTTAAGGAATGGGTTGAATGATTGAATGAACATGTGATTGGGCAAAGCCTAATTACCTCTGCATTGCTGTTGCGCCCCAGATCCCGTGACACAGATTCCTAGGTGGGATGGCATGGATCACGAGGCAAGACCTCGAGATCCAGTTTTGGACCGCGGATTGCCATACCATTACCAAGATAAAAGAGATGAAATAAAGATTGTAGACACCCCAATTTGCACGAGAGCGATTTTCTCTTGATCTTTGCAGCTCCTGGAGGCTTGAGCTTGGCTTTTCCTATTCCCCAATCATCTCCAAGCCACCCCTAATCATATTGCCAATTTTCTCTGAAAATCCCAAAAATCATGTGAAATGACCAAAATACCCCTGTAGACCCCACCTGATCCATTTCATTCATAAATCCACTTTCAACCTTAAATTCGAATTTCTGAGCCAAAATGCTCTTCAATGAATATAAACTTGGGCTAATTCGAAATCCGTTGGAAAAATAACAGTTTTGCCCCTAATCTGGTCTTTTGGACCAAACAGTTAAATCCAAGGGTCAAAACATTTTCCAACATCAAATTTGGATTCTTTGTCAAAATACCTTCGAAACAACTGTGATTTTGTAAAATTCTGAATTCGGGAGTCGAAGGGTCATTTCTGGTATTTTTTAAATTATTAAAAAAAAAAGATAGAAAAATATAATGGGATAAAAAATAATAAAAACACTTTAGGGAGAAAATTCAATAAAATAATTGAAAGAATATTTGAGGAAGATTTTACATGTGTCAAATTTGAAAAAATTAAAAGAATTGATTTTAGAAGTTGCCACATGGCAAATAAAAAAAAAATCAAAATAAAAAGAAAGAAATAACAAAAAAAATCAAAAAAATATAAATTTGAAAGAGCACGTGGTGCTCTTCCCCTTCGTTTCTCCTTCTTTCTTCCATTCTCTCTCCCTCCTTCCTTTCCTCGTTTTTCTTTCTATTCCCTCTCTTTCTTCCTTCCTCTCTTTCCTTTTTGCAAACTTTCTTTTTCTTTCCCTCATTTTCTATTTACAAAAGAGCCCAACCGACGACACAAGAAAACCCACTAACCCAAGGCCTCTCCTTCTACCCGAACTCTCCTTCACCCTTCATCGCCCCTCCAATTCGCCCTCTACTCTGCAGCTGCACACATAGCAGCAGCGGTAAACCCGAATCAACCGCATACGATCTCTGTTCCCAATCAGAAAACTATTTCATCTGTCCCTCTTCCCTTCTCCATTGTTGCTCTGCAGTAGCTCCTCCACCGCACCACCACTCGCAAGCCTCTACCGCACTTTTCTGCCTTTCAATCATCTGTTCCCTCCACCTCCATTCGCCACCGTCCCCGACTCTCTATCTATTTCTTTGCGACGCCTTCACAAAGCCCAACCTCCGTTAATAGACCACTGTCCTCCACCTTCAAACCCAACACCAGAATCCAATTCATTCCTCCCTCTCCTTCTCTCACTCTGGCTCTCTCTCTTCTCTCCATCTCCTTCTCTCTCCCTCTTTTTTCCCTCCTTTCTCTTCCTCTTCCCTTCTTCTTCTCCTCTCTCTTCTTCCCCTCTTCTTCTTCCCCTGTTTTTCATCTCCGTCTTTTCCTGTGCTAGAAAGAAAACCAGAAATTTAATTACCATAGCCCCCAACAAATCAACAAAATAACAAAACAAATCCCCTGAACCAAACCAAACCCCCTAAACCAAATCAACACAAACCCAACCTAACCCAATTCGATCAAACCAGACCCGAACCAAGTCAGATCAAACTAAATCAAAGAGACCAACCAAAACCCAAATCAAACCAAATCCCTGAACAAACCCAATAAACCCAACAAATTGCACCTAGAAAACCACAAACCAAAAATTGGATCTAAGGCCCCGTTTGCAGGAACAAAAAGAGAAAAAAGAAGTTTTTCTCCATCTTTTATTGCCATCTCCCAAGCCAAGTTACACTGCATTAAGGAGCTTAAAGCCAAGGTCATCATATAGGAGGTCATCGGTTGCTACAAGTATTTTATTTTATTTTTATTTTTTTCCCTTTTTTATTTATTTTTTATTGTTTAGAACATGTTATGAATGTTTATTTTTTATTTTTTTGAGGAATCTGATTAATCCAGGGTTGTAGTAATCTCTAATTGATTAGATATTTTATGGATTCTTTTTTTTAATGTTTTTTTTTATTTTAAGTGTTTCTTAGATCTTTATTAACTTTAATTTATTTTAAATAAATTGCCCAAATAAATTTGAACCGGGTAACCGGTTGAACCGGGAGAGAATGGGTGTCTATCACCTTCCCGTTCCCTCAAATAAACCTCATTACCCTAAACCTGGTAAGACCATTGCTTATTTAGTTTGTGTATATTTTTGGGATTAATTGACATATCAAGGGTGACCATTCACACCCGAACTCATTGAATGGTGACGACTCCATATTTACCCGATCGACCTATGGTCCACCCGACCGTGGGGTGATCACAAAGATGACCTTTATTCATCAATTCAGAGTTGCGAAAGAAATACAATAAATTCAAATCAATAGACAAATGAGTCAAACAGCTTTAGCAGAGCCTAACCTAGAAAATCAGAATACTATAATCCCGACTAACTTATTACAACTGGAATAAATAAATAAAACAATATGAAGCAGCAGACGTCCATCACTCAAAATCGACATGCAACATAAAGGTTACGTGAGTTTGGAATACTCAACAAGCATGATCCAATCACCATCCACAACATTATGCATGACTAAAATCTAGCAATAAAACAGTAATAACAACAGAAATGAATAACATATGTTATGACATGATTGTGATGCGAAAATGAACAATCAGATGAACTAATGTGTGCTCAAGCAAGAAATGCAATGTAATGTGGTTTATGCCTATGTTTACATGATATATTAAGTGTGCCCGGTTGGTGGGAAATAATAGGTTGCCTAGTCATGTGGATTGAAAGGCCTTCGAAATAAGTTATGAATCATAGTTGATTCATAGGGTCGATTGTACCTTGAGTATTGTACACTCTTAAATCAGTATATGGTGGACTTCGAACCATGGGTTAGAGCTCGGATCAAAGATGGGACTACCGGTCGTTCCCGGGGCACAGGTCTCGAAACCTTTTTGAAGCTGCAATAAGGGACACTTAATATATCATGTAAACATAGGCATAAACCACATTGCATTACATTTCTTGCTTGAGCATACATTAGTTCATCGGATGGTTCATTCTCACATCATAATCATGTCATAACATCTGTTATTCATTTATGTTGCTATTACTGTTTTATCGCTGGACTTTAGTCGTACATAATGATGTCGTTGGTGACTGGTCATGCTTACTGAGTATTCCAAACTCACGTAACCTTTATGTTGCGGGTCGATTTTGAGTGATGGACCTATGCCACATCAGTATTGTTTATTTATTACTTCAGTTGTAATAAATTTGTTGGAACTATAATATTTGAATGTAAGGCTCTTCTGTAGCCATTTGATTCATTTAATTTAGTTGTTCGAATATTTTGTATTACTTTCGCAAACTCTGAGTAGTTGAAATAAAGATCAATTTTATGTTATCTCTTTTTTATTGGTAATGGTATCTGTAGACACCCCAATTTGCACTAAGGTGTAGTTCTCTAGTTTTTGCAGCTCCTTGAAGGCTTGGCTTGAGAATCAGCAACTTCAAATCACCATCTGAATCTAATCTCTACCATGTACTCAAATTCCTTAGATATCCCAAAAATCCCTGAAAATCCAAAAAATTCTTGAAAATTACCACAATACCCCTGGTAGACCCCACATGATTAATTCAGTCCTAAATCCATTTTTCAACATCAAATTTGAATTCTTGAGCCAAAATGCTCTCTAATGAGTATAATCTTGAGCTAAGTTGAAGTTCGTCGAAAAAATGACAATTTTGCCGCTAATTCGGTCATTCGGGCCAAGCAATTGAATCCGAGGGTCAAAACATTTTTTCGACATCAAATTTGGATTCCTCGTTGAAACACCTTCGAAACGACTGTGATTTTGCAAAATTTCGAGTTCGAAAGTCGAAGAGCTATTTTTGGTATTTTCAAATTATCAAAAAGACAAAAAATATAAATAAAAATAAAAAATAAAATAAAAAAATAAAAGAAAATTTTGGAGAGAGCACATGGAGTGCTCTCTCCTTCTCCCTCATTCTTCTCTCTCTTTCCTTTTTTCCTTTCCTTCTATTTGCCTCTCCTCATATGCTAAGCAAATCCTGAGTGACATGTGGTCCTAAATAATATCTTGGAGGACGTCTGTTCTTCATCATAGCTAAGTTACTTCTAGATAAAGGAACCAAATCATTGCAAACCTTAAAAACCTGCTCTGCGATTGGTTGGTTTGGAACTTGATCAACACAGATCAAGAGAAGTGTGTTACTTTCACACAAATCCTAAGAGCAACATCACCATTCCTGCCGCCATTCTAGATAAGATAAAACCCCCTTTAGATAAGTTAGAAAGCAAATATTATAAGTAGATGAGATTTTTACCATGTACTTTACATTATGAGAATCCATCTCAATCAACATTTTTAGGTGACAATTCAATGCATTAGGTACTTTGCTGAATTCGTATGTTTAAAGGAGAACTCCCTTTGGCTGCTATCTTCCTTCCAAGGAAATCCAGAACAACTATATACTTACAGGGTGATCAATGTATTCTCGAATTACCCATGTAGAGAACTCGAGGTTGAGTGTCTAATCAGGGAATTCGTTTTCATGATCAATCGTCCCTATAAAGAGGAGGTTGTTTTGAAATCCCTTAAGGTTCATAACTACAGTAACCAATCCGAGTGCCCTCTACTTGAATGGAATCAGAAGTATTCATGTGAATTTCTATGAGGTGAGATGAGAGGACGTTCTCAAAGTCCGTGGAAAACTTATCTTCAAGAAATATGTCTGGAGATGCCGTTCCTTCGAATTCCAAAGCCCTTACCACTTTGGACTTGCTTTTTAGAAGTGAAAGTCCCAAGATATGACTCGAAGTCAATTCATAAGAATGAATAAAAGTGACTTCGAGTCCCAAGTTTGTAATTCGGATGCACAAAAGGGTGCATTCGAGGGAGTAAACTCAAGTTTGTGTCCTTCGAGGAGGACAAAATCCTTAGTCTTTTTTAGGGTGACAGGCCCTTTTGACGAATTGACCATCTCAGGGTGGTTAGCCTCGAATTCGCCTTAGGAGGGAGGAATATTTCTCCTTCGAATTCACCTTTTGCAGGAGGGAACATACCTCCTTCGATTTCACCATCTGAAGGTGGTTGGCCTTTGAGTTCATCATCTGGAGGTGGTTAGCCTGGAGTTTGCCTTTGAATCTGCCTTAATAGGAGGGAATATATCTGCTTTATGATTCACTTAAGACAAAACATAATAAATGGTCCCTCAAAGTCTGTGGATATGATCCAAGAATGACTTCTGAGTTAGGAGGTACAAGTAGTTTCCTCAAGATCTTTCCTTGAGTGGAATACTTCTAGAATGTACAGGTATACAAATAAAGTCACTCGAAGTCTGTTCTAGAGAATAAATAGATGTGACTTCGAGACTTTATTTGGAACCTCAGCCATTTGAAGAGTATATTAGGGGTAACATGCCCCTAAATATGTCTTTCGAGTAAGAGAGTCATTAAGAACTCTTAAAAAGGCTGCGCGCCGGAGGAACAATAGTCCTTGTCCTTCTAAAGGAGGCATGATTTGTTTTGCTCGAAGTTCAAATCATTGGTACTTCATTCATCTAGAATGCAGTTAACTTAAAAGTTAACCAACAACTTCAGATGTGTGCTTCCTCATGGACCCGTTATCACGAGAGGATGAGATGTTCAGATATGGATGTAAGACCTATGGTCATTACACTTGCGGTTAGTGGTACATCTGATACTTTCATCGAGAACACTTAGTTAACCCCACACACGTGTTTTCAGTGTACCACTTCATGTTGCTTGAATGATGTACTATACTCTATGTGAGATTGTGTTTGATACCCTAGGTTGTGTGTTTATTGTTTGAATGGTTTGTTGTATTCTGTGTGAGATTATGTTTGATGCTCTGAGTTGTGTGAATCTTTGTGAAATTGTGTTTGATGCTGTGAATTGTGTGTTTACACCCTGTACATTATTATTTGACTGTTTAGGTAGCGGGCACCTCTCCACTTGCACAACATTGAACTCGAGACCATTGTATCGTCAAGAGTGTGACCCTGTATTCCAAGACCTCAAGGTTGGGTCTTGTGAGTGGACATGAGTGTGATGTCAGTTTCACATCTAGGGAGGGACCGGCTGGATTTAGTTGAGGGTATAGCTAACCCAATAGACTTTCTCTTAGGGCTCTGGGCCATGAACAAAGAAAAGATAATAGGACCTCTGTAGTTTTGTCAGATGATCATGTATTCTTAAGGGATACCTCAGGTCTGCGAGCCACTGATAAAAAATAAGTGGGGGGATTGTGCCTTCTATGTTGAAAACCCTTAAAACTGCGTTTTACACGTAGAATAGCCCTATTTCCATAGACCGTATGCACGGGGGGATGATTTCAGGTTGCTGGAATACCCAGGGGCGAATTATGGTTGCTGGAACACCCCTAAATAGAGGCTGGATCAGGAGAAAACAGGTTATATTGACACTCAAAAAGAGTTGTATTTTCATTGCATTTGCTGATGCATTTGCATTCCATATTAGACTACAGCGTGGTGATTACTGTATTTAGGTGCACATCATGCATTAATAATTAATTTACCACTAGCATCTTGCATTATTAAGCTTTCTTTTATTTCTTGAACTTGGAATATTGTAAATGTTTAGACTCTAAGATTATACCTTATATATTCCTGAATTTATGTACTTATTGGCTCGTGGAGCTCATGCTTTTTAGCAACCAACATTTCAGGCTCGTTAGTCGTGGCGGCTGCAGAAGAGTTTGAGGTCTAGGCAGACCTTTCAGTTCGCAGAGCTTGGTCGATGAGGGACTGGTTGGGTATAGCAGTCTGATAACATGTTAACTTAGTCTAGTGTTAGACTTTCTTTTCTTAGAATTTTTTCATATTTAGATGATGCAATATTAGTTACTTATATCTTACTAGAACGTGATTAGAACTTCTGCTTATGATTAACCATGTTGATCCACCTCCTTAGCGATCTGGGGTGAAGGTCGCAACTTAATCCAGAATTTTTAAGTTTCTGGGTTGGTTCGTGACAAAGATGGTATCAGAGCCTAAGTTCTTCTAAGACTTAAGTAACTAAGTTAGGATGTTCATAGGACTTCAGGTTAGGATCTTATAGATTGACCTTAAGTTTAGGACTTATTGGGGTTAAGGGAATTAGATATCTATAGGCTGTGAGATTGTAAGGAGCGATGTGTATTGTTTGTGCGTCCTAATTAGCAACTCCGGATGAATAATTGGGGACAGGAAGTACAACTGTTTCTGAGAATCCTAAGGTAGAAGCTACTAGGATGAAGTCTCTGTTAAGCAATGGATTGTCACGTTATTAAAGGATGTGATGATCTAGGGCTTATGTTTGCCGATTGAAATTATTTAAAGTACTTAGAACTCAAATACTAACAAAGTTTCAAATTTTAAGGTCAAATGTAGTTGCAAATGCATTAGACTGAAAAATTTGAGAATTTGGTAGGAATTAGATTATATATAAATAAAGAGGATAATAATATGAAATTAATTAATCACTTCATTTTATTATGTATAGAACATTTTATATAATCACACCAAGTTGCTAATAGGATCAAAGTCTGGAGAAGTCACTATTCGTGCCAGATTCGGACCGAAAACCATAGTCTGATGAATCTCTGTGTTCGTCTAATCAATCTTTAAAGCTTTGCTTGGATAGTTTGAGATGATATATGATTACGCATATTTTTATTAACAGGCCGACTTTAGCTCTTTATCTTTGTTCAGCTTGGTGATCTCCTCTTACCGAGGGCAAACCTTTGCATAGTATAGTTACTTTTAGCTATAGGATTTCCTTCTCGCAGTGTATCGACATTATTCTTCCTGGTGAGCATATGTGTGTCTATTGGGTAGTCTGTACTGGCCCCTCTCTTCCATTGTAATCAAACAACATGTTTACGCTATGATTTTAAACACATAACATTGAATTCAAATTTTAATTTTCGAGAATCTTTCACTTTCTCCATAACCTTTATGGTTGTGGCAAGGTTAATAATATCATTCCTTCCTTAGCCATCATGCCTCCACCTTCTTCATCTCCTAAGAAACTCCCTTAGATAACAATGAACAATTAGATTAGAAACCTAGCTTAAAAGATCACTTAGTTAATTTTGGGGCTCGTATATGGTGGAAGACTGTACTGGAGATCAAATATGTCAGCTTGTGGATGGAATTCAATGAAATCTTCTACCTGGATTACTTTTCCAAGATAATCAGAAGAAGAGAAGCAAGCGTTCAGATTCGAGAACGGACTAAGGTACAGTATCAGGAGCAGATTGGTTGTATGAGAGTTCACCAAGCACCATGAAGTGATTGACTGCGCCGCATGGTAGGAAAAGATCTGCGAGAGCTTCATGAAGTTCGAGATCAGAAGAAGGAAAGAGATTCCAGAAATCACTAAGCTGAAATACAGCAATGACGAAAGGCACAAGAACCAAAGAACATTCAAGACTTCAGTAGCAAACGCCGGATATATTTCAACTGCAGAAGGGTAGGACGTCAACAAGAAGAGTGTTGGACACCAAAGAGATCACGACAGACTCCATTACAAGGGCATCAATAGAATGTATCCGAACATCATTTGCCAACAGAATCAGAAGCCAGCACAGCAACATCAATAGACGAAGTGATTGAAGATTTGATCTAAACTTGACAAGAGTATCACTTCCAGAATATCCAAGGTAAGTAAATTTTTTCAGTTAGGTAGGGAAATTTCGAGGTCCGAATTCTTTTAAGGGGAGTAGGCTGTAAGAACCTTAAATAATTTATGAAGAATGATAACTGAGAACCTTATGGTACGATAGTAATTTGTTTAGATTGATTAGTGAAATTCACTTAGTAAATCTAGTTTAGATCACTTAGCGTCCTTAGTCACACAAAGACACACTAGAGATCCCTAGATTATTAATTGATTAGTTTGAACTGATAAACTTAAGGGTAAAATAGTAATTTGGAAAATTTTAACTTAATTTTACTAATTGATTAGGATTAGGAACACTTAAGAATTAATAATTTCATAAGACACTATAGGTTTCCTTAAATCATTAAAACTGATTAGGTTAGCTAGAATTAAAGTAAGAAACAAAATAAGTCAGATAACCCAATTTAATAAAAAAATGAGAAATATAATACATTGCAATCGAGCGCACCTGCCAGCGATCGAGTGCATTGCGATCGAGCACACCTGCATGCGATCGAGCGCGGTAACGTTAATTTATACAGATTTAATTAGGCGAATAAAGTATTGTCTGATTTAATTCTCTGCAATATTTCTTAATCTTTTATTTAAGCATG
>JAUPMG010066417.1:0-13340 GCA_031762675.1 Pachysandra terminalis | reverse complement strand
CGGCGACAGAAATTAAGAGGGAGTCTTTATTTTGTGTAAGTTCCGATTGGTGTTTGTAATCTTTTGATCTTAGTGGAATGTTTAATATTTGGGCGTGGCCCCGAAGAGTAGGGTAAAACCGAACCTCATAAAAATTGCCTGTGTTGTTTATGTTATTATGCTTTAGATAATATTAATTAATCTAATAATTTACAACAATTGGATTAATTCTTTAAAACCGGATCTATCAATCAGCAAGTCAATTCATGATTGGCCAAGTTGAGTCTTTCATAGACTGTTAGAGTCAAGATTTGAAATCAAAAATAAGGAAAACAGAAAATGTCAGACTCTGTGGCTTCCCTTAGTGATCAAAGCCTAGGCCAAATTATGAAAATTATTTAATGAAAGGGATTAGAATTACTTAACCGGTTAAAGATTTTCTTAACAAACAATGGATATCTCAACACTAAATTAACATATTCATAAATGATTCAGGCCACTGGAATCACCTAAATTAAAATTCCCCAGACAAAATAAATCAATTTAAATCCTCTCATCTTTTAAACTTTGGAAGAGAAAACTAATCAAAATTTAAAGTTAACGCCTGCTGATTAAATGATACAGGACACTCACCTCAGATTCACTGGATTCTATTTTGGAAATGGTACGGATTCAGATCACCAAATCGGCCTCTGAAAGAAGGCTTTGGACCATTATGCAAATTGGTATACCTATAGTTGTCTCTCAAACTACATCATAATATATCAAACAAATATATGTCTTCACACAAGGTGGTCAATAAAATCAGAACAAAATTTTCCTTCAACTGTATTGAATGCAGCTCTTACTCAAATCTTTAGTTCTATTTTTGATGAGTAACAGTAGATATATTATATAAAAGGAGAAAATGAGTACAAGCAGGCTAGCAAGGAAACTCACCCCAAACAGAGATAACAAGAACAGAAATAGAAAATTAAAACAGAGGACGAAAGAAGGCAAAAATAAGAAGACAGAAGAGAGAGGGAGGGGAGGAAGGGGGGAGCCAAAACTAGACTAATCAAACCAGTAGATCATCAGCTAAGACCCCTCGGAACAGCCCCTCTCTATCCACTCCGGAACTTGCTAGTCTATCCGCTTCATGGTTGGCACCTCTTGGAACAAGGGTAAAGACTATATTCAGCCCATCAGCTAACAACCAAGCTAACCGGATCAAATGGAACAAACGCCAAGCCATGGCCTGTCTAGACGACATCCAGGAGATAACAACTGAGGAGTCTCCCTCAATCTCTAAGTCGTGTAGGCCCAAAGCTATCGCTTCCTTCAACCCCACCATTAATGCTTGGTGGGGAATAGATATCTGATTGTTACCCTGGTCAGAAACCTCTAGCTTAAACAGATTACAAATGTCCTCTAGCCCTTCCCACTCACATTTCTCAGTGACCTGTACCACATCTACCTCATCAGCTCTTTCCAGCCCCTGTACAACTGAGGATTGAGCTGCAATTAATCAACATGCTGCTAAATGCCAAAAGATTGGGATTTTCAGAAAGAATAGAAAGCTTGAGATTAGAGTTACTAGTGCAAGAATGGTTCACCGATTTGAACTGAGGCAACACCCAGAAAACGAGGAGAATAGGAATTTACCTTGGTTAAAGCCTGATAAGAAGGATGAACTGAGTGGGTTGAGAAGAACGTCTTAGACAAGCAACTTATGACAAAAGGGGGTAAATGAATTATTAGAATAGAGCCTTATATCAGATATTTGTGTCTGGGAATTTTAATAGAATTTGCTACTTTCATGTACATGTTCTTTAATACTTTAGTCTTCTTCCTTCACTACAATCGCATATATCACTAACAAGTACCAACTCCTCACTCATATATATATATATATATATATATATATATATATATATATATATATATAAATAGTCATATCTATAATATATATTCAACATATATATTTGCAACGTATATAGCATATCTATAAATAGTAGTACGTAGATCATACATTCATATATATAAATACTATAATTATATGAAACGTGTATATATATATATATATATATATATATATATATATATATATATTTGTATGTATGGTAATATAAAACTATAATATTTGTAGACACAAATATGTGCATATATATATATATATATATATTACATATAATATTCATGCATTTATATTAATATATAGATATTATAATTATATGCAACGTATATAGAGAAAGAAAAGATAGGAAAAATCAGGCCGGGTTAGGATTAGAGGGGAGGAGTTCTGTTGGGGGGTCGAGTCTAGTGAGAATAGGAGTTCTCAATGGAATTTGCAGTATAAAAGGAAGAAGTTTAGGAATCAGGAGAGGGGAGAAATGGAGAGAGTTACTCAATGAAGATAGTTAGTTGGAATGTTTAAGGGTAGGGAGGTAGAGAAAATAGGAGAGCAGTGAAAGATACTTTGAGAGGAAAGGTAGATATAGTGGTGATTCAAGAAACAAAGACGGATAAGATCTCAAAGAGATGGATTAGGCGGTTAGGGGATGTGAAGAATAAGGATTGGGAATTTTTACCATCAGTGGGGAGATCCGGGGGAATCTGCATTCTTTGGGATATGGACTGTGTAACCCGAGAGGAAGTTTGGATCGGTAGATTTTCATTATCCATTAAGTTTTGTAGTGTGAAGGACGGATTTGAGTGGATTCTGATGGGAGTGTATGGTCCAAATAGACCTAAGGAAAGGGGGATTTTGGCAAGAGCTAAGAAATTTTCGGGAGTTGTGGGAGGATCTGTGGTGTGTGGTGGGTGATTTTAATGTGATTAGATTTTCTCACGAAAAATCGAGAAGAAGTAGAGTCACAAAAAGCATAAGAGGTTTTGCGGACTTCATCAATGAATTTGAGTTGATTGATTTCCCTCTCAAAGGTGGGAGCTTCACCTGGTTCAATTTACAAGAGAAGCTGGTCTGTTGTAGGTTTGATAGGGTACTTGTCTCTTTAGATTGGGAGGATCATTTCCCAAAAACGATCCAAAAAATTATGCCTAGACCTACCTCTGACCATTTCCCTATTTTGATAGACCCAGACCATTTGCTAAGAAGTGGCCCTCCACCTTTTAGATTTGCGAATATGTGGCTTCTCCACCCTAATTTTAAGGAGGTGATTAGGGGTTGGTGGGAGAGCAAGGAGGAAGTTTCGGGGAGGGAAGATTTTAAATTCATGAAGTATCTAAGAGGAGTTAAAGATAATCTGAAAAAATGGAATAAAGAGGTTTTTTTTTATCAATAACGAAATATTATATAAATAGAGAAGAATATACAAAAACGAAAAAAGAAAGTAGCACCCAGTTCCCCAAGACAGAGAACCGACTACCCATAAAACAAAAAAAAAGAGGAAGAATAGCAAGAACAAAAGTCTACATAACAATAATGGTCTCCCAACATCTAACAAGGTCCGCAGAAGACACGTTCTGAAAATCTGGAAGAACCCCACACCAGGCAACCGTAGTACCCACTATCAAATCAATGAGACAAGACGAACTTCTCCAGGAACTCTCAAAAATCCTATTGTTTCTCTCACCCCATATATGCCATATAATGCAAAAAAACAGTACCTTGAAAAAACTCCGTCCTTTCTTCCCCAAAACAAAGAAGCTCCACTGATCAAAGAGATCTCTCACCATTCTCGGGGGAGCCCAAACCAAACCAGCATTCCTAACAAAGAAAACCCATTGCTGCAAAAGTACAAGAGAGAAAGAGATGGTCAACGGATTCTTCATTTTGCATACACATCACACAAACCTGAGGGAAGAAAGCCATGTGTTTTCTTCTCCTCTGAAGATTATCTAAAGTGTTGATACGATTAAGGAAAACAGTCCACATAAAGGCTTTAACTTTAAGAGGGACTTACCCCCCCCCAAAGACAAAAAGTGGAGAAAGGAATCAAAATATTAGGAAGGAAGAGAGCAGTACCCTAGATTTTGCTGATAGGGAAGTCAGGAGGGATTTAAAATTTCAGCTTGAAGAGTTATTGAAAAAAGAGGAAATGAATTGGAGGCAAAAGGCAAGATTAAATTTGCTGAAAGACGGAGATGGAAACACAAAATATATTCACAAGATGGCAAATTTTAGAAGGAAGAATAATGAAATTGGGATGCTCAAAATTAACGGAATGGTGACAGAAGACAAGAAAGAGATTGAAGAGGGTATCTCAGACTTTTTTCTGAATTGTACAGATCTGAACAAGGTCACAGTTTCAATTTGAATCGGATGGAGGGTCCCAAGTTGGATGAAAAATCTGCAAAGGATATTGAAAATGGTTTTGATGAAGAGGAGATCAATAACGCAGTATGGGAAATGGATAGAAATAAGGCCCGGGTCCAGATGTTCAATATGGCTTTCTTTCAAGATTGTTGGGAAACTGTTAAGGATGATTTGATGAAGGTGTTTGAAGAATTTCAGAAGAATGAGATTATTAACAAAGCTACCAACGCAACCTTCCTTGTGTTGATTCCCAAGATTGCGGGGGCCACAAAAGTTAAAGATTTCAGGCCCATTAGTCAGCTTACCAGTGTTTATAAGATTATTGCCAAAGTGCTTGCTAATAGACTGAAGGAGGTAGTCGGTCAGGTGGTGTCAAATAATCAAAGTGCTTTCATTAAGGGTAGGCAAATTATGGATAGTATCCTAATAGCGAATGAATGCGTTGAGAAGAAAATGAGAACCAAGGAATTGGGATTTGTGATCAAAGCGGACCTGGAGAAGGCATATGATCAGATGGAATGGGAATGTGTGGAGTCAGTCCTTAGATGGAAGGGTTTCCTAGAAAAGTGGTGCCGATGGATTAGAGGTTGTATTAGGAATGTTAACTATTCTTTTTGTCTTAATGGAGGGATTTTTGGGCTAGTACCTTTGTCCAGGGGGTTACGTCAAGGGAACCCTCTATCCCTTTACTTGTTCACCTTTGTGAGTGATGTTTTGAGTTATTTCCTTAGGAAAGCAGAGGAGCTAGGAAAGATCCGAGATTTTGTCATAGGTAGGAATGAGGTGTCGATTTCCCATTTGCAATTTGCTAACGATACCATTTTCTTCTTGGAAGCATCAAGTGAGACTATTTTTTGAACGAAAGGCATTCTTAGATGTTTTGAGATGACCTCAAGGCTCAAAGTGAATTTGGAAAAGAGTTGTCTTTATGGTATCAATGTGGAGGAAGGGTTTCGAGAGGAATGTGCTAGGGAGTTGAAGTGTGGTTTGGGGGAGTGGCCTATGAAATATTTGGGGGTGTTTGTGAATGGCAACCATGGAAGATCACAAGTTTGGAATCCAGTCATTGAAAAAATGGAAAAAAAGTTGGGTAGATGGACGAGGTATTATTTTTCCTTGGGAGGTGGAATCACATTGATCCAGGCTTCGTTAGGGAACCTCCCAACGTATGTCATGTCCATTTTTAAGATGCCAAAATTGGTTACTGATAAGATAGAGAAGTTACAGAGGAACTTCCTGTGGGAGGGTTAGGGGGAGGGAAAAAGAAAGACCACTTGGTCAATTGGGCAGATGTGTGCAAGACTAAGGCTGAAGGGGGTCTGGACTTGGGAAACCTCCAACTCAAAAACAAGGCTCTTCTGGGTAAGTGGCTCTGGAGATTCAGTGAGGAGAGAGAGGCCCTGTGGAGATCCATTATTGCAAGCAAGTACAAAATTCATGCCAACGGATGGGATATCAATCACAAGGAAAAAGTACGATCGACTAGTCCTTGGAAGGTAATTGATGGATTATTTCATATTTTCGAGAGGTTTGTGAGATTCTTTGTTGGGTCTGGTTCTTCCATTCAGTTTTGGTTAGATCTTTGGTGGGGAGGACTCTACTTTGGCCTCTAGGTTTCCTAGGATCTACCGATTATCAGTTAATAGAGAATCTCTCGTGTCTGATGTCCTGAGATGGTCTATTTTAGGTCTTTCTTAGAATCTCCCTCTCTTACGGGATCCTAGATTGGTTGACATTGAGGAGCTAGCCT
The DNA here is from genome assembly GCA_031762675.1 of Pachysandra terminalis. NCBI lineage: Eukaryota > Viridiplantae > Streptophyta > Magnoliopsida > Buxales > Buxaceae > Pachysandra > Pachysandra terminalis. Next base: position 7,353 of record JAUPMG010066417.1, on the reverse strand, counting down.
CGTTGTTTGCGCTCCTTAATAATGTGATCATTGATGACAGCCTCTCTGATTCTAGGGTTTGGACTTTAGAGTCGGGTGGTTTCTTCGCTACAAAGTCTTTCCGCTCTTGTTTGATCTCTAACCCCAGGTCGTTTCCTCCCCCCCTCTCCACTCCTCTTCTCTGGGGGTCTAGGGTCCCGCCTAAAATTAAAGCTTTCGCCTGGTCTACTCTTCTCTACTGTATAAATAACGCTGATTTGTTGCAAAGGAGGAGGCCATTCATGGCTCTGTCTCCCCAAGTTTGTCATTTGGGCTTGAGGTGTGGGGAATCTGTGGACTATTTATTCTTGGGGTGTAGCTGGACTAGGAAGATTTGGGAGTTTTTCTGAGGTTGGCTGATGTCGTCTGGGTGGCTCCGTCCTCCGTCCGGGAGTTGCTACAGTGGTGGGTCCCTTCACTTGGGATAAAAGGAAAAAATTTGTACATAATGGTATTTTTCGCTGTTTTATGGGGAGTTTGGGGAGAGAGGAATAGAAGAATCTTTGAAGATCGGGATAAGTGTATGGGGAAGATTATTGATTCTATCATGAGTATCATGTTGGCATGGGCATCTATTCTTCCGGAAGTTAAAGACATGTCTTGGTCGAAAATATAGAGAAGGTGGAAATTAAGGCCCCTCTTGTAGCAGTGACTGTGGTGGACTAGTGATAGTTATGGACGATGTGGTGTGGTTTTGGTGTTTTTTTTTTCTCCCTCTTTCATTGATAGTTAACCTCTTTGTTTTTGGCTGTGATTTGGAGATTCTCTCATTCTCATTTTCTCTTGTTCATATATGCTGTACTTTTTCTCTCTTCTGATGCAATAAAATTCTTCGTTATTGATCAATTATATATTGTTAAATATAAATGTGCACCTTATATATGTACATACCAATACAAATTGATAAATGTACGTAGCTTATAAGCAGCCTTTAAAACTTACAAAAGTTGTGAGAGCATATGAATGCACGTAGCTTATAAAAAGCCTTTAAAACTTACAAATGTTGTGATTTGGTACATCAGTGAACTGAATGCAGAGAGAGAGAGAGGGAGAGAGAGAGAGAGAGAGAGAGAGAGAGAGAGAGAGAGCACATATCGTATCTTATAAGCTACGTACATTTATCTCTCTCTCTCTCTCCTCCCTTTTCTTTTTTTTTCTTTTACATTTATCAATTTGTATTGGTAGTATCGGTTGATACATGTATTGTATCAGTCGATACGGTCAATATAACACATGCATCAATCGATAGTGCCTTTTTGTTTTTTTGAAATATGGTATCCTATATGCATGTATTGTATCGACTTGGTTAACACAATATTTATTGACCGATATGATCAATATGATACGATATTTAGTACCATGGATTGGACACGGCTCCCAATATAATATATTTAAAATGAATAAAAATTGTTTTTACGTATTGGTACTCCCAGATTATTGTACCACCTAACTTAATTATCAAGTTTGAAATATGTGAAAATTAAAGGGGGTACCATATTATGGTGCTACTTAGCCTAAATTTGTTCAGAATGCATAGTATAATGCACTGAGTCCCTACGCTCGAGATATGGCAATAAGACAAAATTGGCACCTGATCCCAATCCAAGCAGCATAGGTTAGAGGCGTATCCTCAACTGTCTATTATTTCACTAGCTATACCAGTTATAGATAGAACCGCATTCCATAAGTTTGCAATACGGAAAATATACTAGGGGTATAATTGAACATCCAAATAAAAACTAAAAACATAAGAAAATAAAGTAAAAGAACCAATCAATTCTACAGCATTTTCTCGTAGGCAAGAAAAATTGTGGCAAATGTTTCAAAAGTTAAAGTCCACAAAATCAAAAAACAAGGATATTGTGGGATTATCACCATGACTAAGATTTGCCAGGTTAGACACATCAAATGACAGATCTTTTTACAAACTTTCCATATATGTACATTTATGTATAAAACGACCACGGTGTTCTACACATTATTTTCTGTCTACAAGATTAGAACTACAAGACAATTCACTTACATGCACATCTAAACTAAAATAATAAATCATAATCAACATAAGTTCTTTGTATTTGTTCTATTAGGTTTTCAGATCTTAGAAATTCAAAATCAGCCCAGAAATTCTTGCAGCTCTTTAAAATTCAACTTAATATAAAGCAAACACCCTCTTTCCCTTTTGTAAGTACTCACAAATCCCTGCCATCTAAAACTGGAAAAATAATTTCAATATATTTGAAATGAAAGCCCGAATCCAAAAGTATGCAAACAAGGTTTTAAGTATTGGCCAATACCATTACGTATTGGCCGATTCGTATCGGTTTTGAGGGTGGACGATACAAACATAATGGTAAAGGTATCGGCCGATACATGTCAAAGTGTCTTGACTTTTAATGGTATCGGCCAATAAGGACCGATAATGTATCGATTTTGGAAGGACCCATATCCGATACAAAACTGATAGTTTAAACCTTGAATGCAAAAGACATTTGTTTAAAAAAGTTACTTTAAGCAGGAAGATGGAGCAAAGTTTCTGTGACTATGCACAATGTAGAAGCTGATTACTGTTGATACATATTTTTTCTAAGATGTAAACAAGAAAGATGGCATGACTACAAACTGAAAAGAAGTTAAATATCTGACCATAAACTCACCGTCGACAGCAGCTGCAGCTAAAGTCTTCAATTGATTTTTTACAGACGGGTTTCCATGGTCTAAGACAATGGCTCTGTAATAGGAAAGGGCAAAAAAAGAACAAAAATGTTTAAAAAATTATATAATAACACAAACACATACATCACAACATACATATAATAGGCATTATTTCCAATGACAAGATTACAACTCTACCTTCCAGTCATAATTCCAGTCGAATGTACGAAAGGCTTCTCAAGGATGTAATATTCCCAACAATGAAATACAATATTACCTCTTAGCAGGAAGAAAGCAAAGACAAAGTCAAATAAGATAAAAGCTAGAATTTCAACCTGGAGTCTCCTCGGGGATAAATGAAAAATTTCTTTATATGTGAGAATCAAATTATAAAAAGAGGAAAGGCACAGGTGCACAATCTGTATGGTAGCCTAGTATGAAGCTATCATTCTGTTTTGCCTTCATGCAGAGGCGCTTCTAGAATGTTATGTGATCAGTGTGTTTCACACTTTCACTCAACTAAAATAAAAAATTTACATAACAGTCATCAGATCTACTATTATGTATGGATCAGAATGTTGAACAAAAAGAAGCAACATATGCATAGGATCAACATTGCTGAGATGAGTTGAGATGGATGTGTAAGAAAGCTAGGAAAGACAAGGTAAGGAATGAACATATCCGAGTGTCTAGGTGTTACTAGAATAGGAGAAAATAAAGGAAAGTAAGTTAAGATGGTGCGGTCATATAAAGTGAAGACCTAAGGAGAAAACTGTGAGAAGGTGTGAGGGATACTAACTGAAGGATCTAAGAAGGCGAGAGGAAGACCAAAAAGAAACTGGATGGAATCAGTCCAAAAAGATTTGAATACTTATAGGCTCCATTTGGTATTGCTTTTCGAAAGTTGCTATCAAAAGCAAGAAAGGAAGAAACAAAAAAGCATCTTTCACAAGATCTTGTAAAGCAAACCATTTGGTAAGCTACTGATTTTGTGTTGAGAATCAAAAAAGCGGGTTTGATATATACAAAAAAAAAAGAAGCAAAGCAATTACTCATTTACTTTTTTGGTCATAAATTGTTGCTAAACACGATTAAAATTGTGATTCGGTCGACGTTTTCCCCAATATCCAACTCATCAAAAAGCATGTCATAAATTGTTGCTAAACATGATTATAAGTGTGAGTCAATCGAAGTTTTCTCCAATATCCAACCCATCAAAAAGCATGGGAGATCCCAATCTCATTGCAAATGATGAGTCTCCAAAGATAGTCGCAAGTCGTCGAAAATAGTCGTCGGTCTTTAAAGATGGTCATCGGTCGTCAGAGATAGTCACCAGTTGTCTAAAATAGTCACTAGTCTTTGAACATGGTAGTCGATTTTTAAAGATGGTCACCAATCGTCGGTAGTCGAAGATAGTCGGGGAAAATGTATGGTGCCTTCTTTCATCCCTTCAAAGAATTTGGAAGCCATTAGGCTCTTTAGAATTTAAGGAGACGTATAAAAGCAATTTATTGCTTAATATGAGAAGCAATAATTTATTGCTTCTCACTTTAAGCAAATAAATTGCCTTTTTTGCTTCTCTAAAAGTACTTAAATATACAATCAAACGGTCTTTTTGCTTTCAAAAGTAAAATTTTGCTTCCAAAAGCCGAAAAGCACTTTTTCGAAAAGCAATACCTAACGGAGCCACAATCTAACTAAAGCTATGGTTTTTGACAAATTGGGATGGAGGAACAAGAATCGTGTTGCCGACCCCAACTAGTTGTGATAAGGCCTTTTGTTGTTTTTTTGTGTTACTTTTATATAAGTCCCCCAAATGAGGTTATGGGATGAGGGGTTCTATAAACTGCTTCTTTCTAATAAAGATCTTTATACGTCAAAAGGAAAGAAAGGAGGCTAGCAACATCTATAAATTGGTTACAAAGCTATATATACTTAAAATAATCAAGAAGATAAATAATCCAATCACTAGTGAACACATTAAAAATTTAAAATCTATCCATAAAATTCCTTAAAGAAAGAATAGCAAAACAAGATTTAACCACCATGGGACAATGTCAATTCTCACTTTCTTGATTATCAGAGATGCAACTGCTTCTTTCTTCTTAAATACTCCAACAAACAACGATGGGGCATATGAGCAGAAGATGCATTACGAATTTAGGATTCTCTTACAAGCTACAGTACCCCTTAAAGGCCATCAAAAAAGAAGAAGACTCCACAGAGAGTTTAGGCATAACCTACATAACACCATACCAGACCAAGAAAATGTATCAGATCTCTGAGGTGAAGGATCTGGGAAAGGAGGGCTCACCAAGGCTTCTAAGGATGAAACTCAAAATGTCCTTTCTCACTCTTTATCCTCTTATCTTCACCACTAAATCAAGATCACAATGGAGAGAAGACTTCCAAGCATAGATGTGAAATCATCAGTCTCCAAATCATTCAAAGGTCATCAAATTGTAGGATTCCACCAAAAAGCCATCCATCCCTGTTCTTACAAGTAATTGCATGTTAGTATTAAAATAAAATAGGTGAACCCGTTATACACGGGCAGTACATGTAAAAGCTAGCCTATCATACTACCCTGGCTATAAACATGACTAGGTCATAGAAAAATACATCAAAGGAAGAAACTCCTTTGGAAATTCTCAAAGAAAAATCTATCAAACTACAAAGAGGTCGGGGTCAAATGATAAAGTAACCTTGCACTCCGTTGCTTCCAAATACATCACAAAATTGCAAACAGCAAAGCTCTCAACGTAGTTTAGCGTACTTTGCCAAGCATGACTATGCCATCCCTCCATAAGCTCCTAAATGCTCTAGTGGAAACTCAAGACAAACCAAACCTCATAAGAAGGCTCCACTAAATATAGGAAGCAAAAGAACAGACTGAAAAGGACACATTCCCACTCCTCAACCAGCAGCAAATATCATCTTCTTGTAAGGGGGAAAACAGAGAGTAAATCATGTGAGATAGTGCTGCTAAGGAATCAATTTCTCTACTAAAGAAGTTATTCTAAATATGACATTGTGTAAAACAAAAGAATCTGATCTCACCATATAGCTTTTACGAAAGCAGTTTTACTTCACACCATGATAAAAGTGTCTCAAAAAGCTAGATATTCTCCCAAAACTGAATTTTGGAACCATTACAAACGCCAAAATCTGATTCCCTTATTAAACACTCAAATGTCCTCATGATAATTCTCCACACATTAAATTTACTACTCCAAAGCTGCCATTCACATGGTTATTATCCCACCCAAACTCAAGCAACCACAATTAGATGATATCAGGAATCTTTGGAGCAAATTACCGGGGTAGTTCATGGTTCATCGGCGTGACTGGCCAGATTCCAAAACCACCTTCGTATTCCGTGAAAACACATTCTCTATGCAGTACTTGAACTCCGAAGAAACCTCTCTGAGTCATCTCAAGTCTCTCAACCATTAAGAAGACACAAGCGGTGATTAGTCTCTTCATAGCCATTTTCCTAGTTAGGAATTACATCTGTGAGAACCTGAACTTTTAAAACACTAAATTTGAAACCAAAGGGTAAAACAGTAATTTGGTAAGCAAACTAAATTTATAATTTAATAACTCAATTATATTAACCAATAATTAAATAAATATAATAATCATAATATAATAGGTTAATCACGAAATCCCAATTTATGGTTAAAACTGATCTGGTCAACATATTTGACCTGGTCAATATATTGACTTGATGACTAGGCATGAACTGTAGAGAAGAAACCAGAAGAAAATCAGAAAGAGAACACAATTAGAAGGTTAAGGGGATTGCTTAAAGCCTAAGACAAGTCACATGACTAATAAGAATTCTCTAGAAGCTTTACCAATTAATTAGCAACCTAGAATCTGTCTCCCTAAAAGAAAATAGAAACTCAGATCATCCATGTGACAGTTTCCAGCACAGTTTCTAATTACATAACATTGGCTCTACAAGTCTATAAAAGAAGGAGTAACTAAGTGAATTAAGACACTAGTAAACACCAAATTTCGTGGAGATCAATTAGAGAAAGAGAAGTATTCGAGAAAACCCCAGGGAAGAAGAAGAAGAAGAAGGAGAATCAACCATAGGAACAACCCTACAGCAATAATGTGAGTTTTTCTTCAAAATCTTGTGTATTTACTTCTATTCTAATGTTATGACCATGGAGAAAGTTCATATTGATTATGCTAACCATTTTCCTATGATCCTAATAGTAAAACCCAGAAGTATTGTTATCTAATCCTTTGAGAATTGCATGCTCACACGATTTAAAAGAAACCCAGAAAACTCTAACTTGGAACCCAAGTAATCAAGAGATCACGGTGTAGACCAATTACCTAGACTCAAAACCTACTTTTGAAGCCTCCCTAGGTGATTAGTAACCCTTGGGAGAAATCCCAAATCAAACCTGAGCATCCCGAGTTTCGGCAGCCTCTTCGGCATACCGAATAGGCCACCGAGCCTCTTCCAGTCATGGTTCAAAATATCGTGCCGTATCGCGCGATACGTATCGCGTATCGCCCTCGTCGATACAATATTGTTATGTATTATCGAGGATACGTTAAAAATATAGAGCTCGACCCGCGGTTTGCACCGCCCGCAATGACATAGGGGGGACCCAAAATAAATATCCAGCTCAGGCTCCACAAACTCAACAATCTCCCACT
>JAUPMG010066406.1:0-13340 GCA_031762675.1 Pachysandra terminalis | reverse complement strand
GGGGCATGAACTCGTAGACAAGCAGCCTCTCTCCCATCTCTGCACAGTAACCCAACAGGTTCACGATATTGCAATGCCGGATCTTGCAGAGGACTTCCAACTCCGCTTCGAAATCCCGGCTGTTGGTGTGGATGATCGTTGCGGCATTCGCCCTTTTCACCGCCACCTGACTCCCATCGGAAAGGACGGCTTTGTAAACAAACCCATAACTCCCTCTCCCAAGTTCATTGAACTCCTTGAACCCGTTTGTCGCATCCTTTAGTTCCGAGAGCCGGAAAACTTGGGTCTCCCCTACACAAGGTGTTGTCGACAGAGGAGGCTGCGGATTGGTATCGGCTTCGGCTCCCACTTCCTGATTTCCTATACAAATAGTACACTGGCGTTTCCCACATGCTTCCTTCTTAGTCGCGATCATACGGGGAAGAAGAAACCAGCCTATTAAGAATACCGTGAAACCCGAAACAGAAGATCCAATGATGACAACCAGTTTCTTTATCTGGTGGTGTTGCTGTTTACGCATCTCTAAAGTTGAAGGAAGCCCACAAACATCCCAACAAGAACTGTTCTGGCAAAGCGAACAAGGCGTGCACACTCGATCCGCATTCTCACTACACATACTAGACGGGAAAAATCCTTCGGAACAGTTTGACCCACAAGGGGAACAGATCTTCAGGTCTTTCGAAACACACAAGTTCGTCAAATCCGGCACGCCGATAATGTTCGCATTGAAAACGAATTTCCCTCCACCACATGAACCCGGCATGCAAAGCCCTGGACTACAGAGCTGCAATGGAGGGTTGTAATCAGGAGGGACAGGCCCATGAACACTCCAACAATCAAGTATCAAATCATCTTCCTTAACTCCACAGGTAACGAAATCCGACGAAGCAATCGCCATAAACCCAGAACTCTTCGGAACCGCCGACGAATTGACACTCCCCCAACACTCAATCCCATGATCATCTTCACGAATTCCGCAAAAATGGTATGCACCAGCGGTTAAACTAACGAATCGCGCTCCCGCCGGAGGAACACCAAATGATTTAGCCTCACCCCAACATTTCACCTCACCAGATTTCTCAGAAATTCCACAGAGAGAATCCCTACATGAAGCCAATTCCAGAAAATTATCTGATACCCATGAAACTCCCAATTCTACTGATTTCGGTCCCCAACAAACAAGACCTCCATCGCTAACCCCACCACAACTGAAACCTTCCCCGGAAACAATCTCCCTCAGAACAAGAAGACTAACAGAAGGATCATAAAAGGAAGAACTGTAACCAGAACTAATCGTATTATTCACTGTTCGACGAAATTCCCAACAATCAACAGTACGAGAATCACCAATATTAGAATAATAAGATCCCCTAATAGCACAAACATGATTCTTCCCTGCAGCGATATGTGAATACGCAGTGTTTCGATTACTCAGAGGAACAAGATCCATACCTGAACTGAACAAGTTCCAACAAAAAGGCTGCGAGGTGTTCGACGTTATGCCGCAGATAAAACCCTCGCCGCCGGTGAGTGCAGCCATGGAAGGAAGAGAACTGAAATACTCTGAAGAGGAAGAAGAAGACGAAGAGATGTTCTTACCCCAGCAGATAATCTCTTGCTTCCCACTCGCATCGATAGCGCAGAAGAATCCATTATCATCACCTAATGCAGCGGAAATTGGCCCCATTGAGCCGAACCCCACAACGGAAATCGCCAGTGAAGAGATCAAAAGAAGCAGTAACGGTCGATACTGGAAAAAATCGGAAACCCCTCTTCCCATTTCGATGCTGGGCTTGGTTTTTGCTGGGTTTTACTCGACGCTATCTCATCGATTTGATAGTTTCTGCAAAGAAACGGGATCTTGACCGTTATAAATTGAAGTCAAATGGAGATCGGAGTCGATAAATTAAGAGTTACTGCGCGGTGCGTACTGTAGTAGTGTGTTGTGGTTTTTAAAAGACCATGTGCTCATTTTGCTTTGATGGTGATTGTTCCGAACAAATTCTATTAAAAAAAATGGAACATAATCAAAATAGTCATGGCACTATTTAATGTAACGATTCCCCTTTCTTTCTGTTCTTCTGACAAAAGCTTTTTATACGTCGTAAAGATTACAAGATCTGTCCTCACGTACAATTTGCTACTTGTATTAGAAGAGGATTTTTTTATTATTATTATTATTTTTTTAATTATTATTGATGCGAAATTTGTGATGCTTTACCCGCGTTAAGTGACACATTGAAGCGTAAATTGCGTAAGCATGTGACGATGTTGCGTGTCAATCACTTTCGCACTATTCGAAGTTAGATAAGATCTTGTCTGGGTGCGTGAGGCGTCCTAATGCGGAGTTCGTACTGTATGACCCACTTTAAGTTGTCGATTAGGATCAAACTGTTTAAAGGGACATAAACTGTGCAAGCACATGACGACATAGTGTATCGGTCACTTTCGCACTGCCCAGAGTTGGATAAGGTCTTGTATGGACACGCGAGACGTCCCAACCATCGGCCTAAACCGTTGCGCGGCCCTTCGGACAACGCTACGCCTCTTAGAATGCTTGTAATATGAATCGTGTTTGTCGAAGTACGTAGAAAATACGCCCCCAGCGGGGTCACCAAATGGTGATGCGAAATTCATGCTGCTTGACCTGCTTTAAGCCGCTGATAGAAATCGAGCTGCTTAAAGGGGCGTTAATCGTACAAGCACGTGACAACATCACGTGTCGGTTACTTCCTTATTGCTCGAAATTGAATAAGGTCTTGTCTAGACACGCAGGCGTCCCAACCGTCCGCCTAAACCGTCGCGTGGCCGTTCGGACAACGCTACGCCTATACCCGACAAACATAAAAAAGAAGAGGGAGAAGGGGGAGAGCCAATATAGAAATACACATAATTTTTACGTGGTTCAGCAATATGCCTAGTCCATGGGAGTTGCCTCACAGAAAGTTTTTTCCACTATTTAAAAGTATAGAGGATACAATGAACACCCAATCATACGGAGATGAAGAAGGAAATAACAAAGAAATGAGGGAGAAGAAGAGATAGAGAGATGGAAGGAAATAGATGTTTCCTTCGGATACAAGAAGTCTCAAGCAAATGCAATATTCCTTCTTCCTTCTATTCCTTCTGATGTTCAGAGATGCTTCAGATTTTCTAAATTTTTAAATCCTTTCTTCTTGTGCTGAAGTAGTCTTTTTATAGCCTTATCCTACTCGGCCTCCAAGTAGACTTGGTGTAGAAGTCTTGAATGAGGATGTGACATGTGGATAGCGAGTCACCATGTAGATAGCTTATATAAGAAATATCTGATGCAGGTGAGTCACATGTAGATAGCTTACAACAGCCGGGTCGGACTGGGTCAGACCGAGTTGGACCAAGTTAGCCCAAGTTGGACCGAGTCAGACCGTGTCAAGTGACCCATTAGACCCATGATCTATAGGTCAAGCAGGTGACACGTGGCTACTTAATTAGATCACTGGATCATCAGTATTAGAAGAGGATCTAAACCATATTTACTTCTACAAAAGAGGAAATAATGGCCTTGAGTCTCTACAATAGGATCGGATTGTTTTGAAGAATTGGAATTTATGTTAAAAATTGTAATTCCAATTCTTATTTATTGAGAATTAAAAATTAGTACAATTGGGATTTTTTTTCCTTATGCGGAATGGGGATGATAAGTAAGATAGATGAGAATGATATAAAAAAATGATTCTTTTATTTTTTAATTATTTTTTTTATTATTGTGTTAAAAATATAGCTAGGTGGTAAATCTGACTTGACCCGACCCATTACCATATCCATTTGAAATCCACGGGCAGAGAATTACAATTAACAGCCTCCCCTTGTGAATTCGATAGCTTCAAAAATAGCCTACAAATGAATTATGTAGAATTCATGTAGAATTCGAATTCCAATTCCTTAATGCACTCCCAAACGAAAAAATTGGCATTGGAGGTCCCAATTCTAATTCCAGCCCCAATTCCATATTCAATTCCACGAACCAATCGGGCCCTAATAATAATATTAATAATAATCTATACTATAAAGGGAGCGTTGCCTCAAAAAGTGTGCCAAAAAACTAATTCATTTTTTAGAAAAAATAGTGGTCGCGAAATATAAAATATTGGCAAGTATTTATATACGTTTTTTAAGATAGGTGTAAGTTCTGAGACTCCAACCATCATTATCAACTCTCTGTTTTCAAGGCTTTAGTTACTCGAAAACATGAAACTCTCTCACGTTTCATCAACTATTTTTAGAATAAACTTTCTCACGTACATTATGCACGTAGCACCCACTTGTAATAACAAATATCCTAAGCTAATCTAGCCATCTAGGCTTATATAAGCCAACCTATAAAAGAAAATCAAGATACAATCTAATTAGAAGTTTATTTATAAAAATTCTTCAAAAAAAAAATCTCTATATACTTACTAGAAAAAATTATAATTACAAAATTTCTCCTATAAGAGTATATGTAATCTTATCTAACTCAAAATCTTCCTTTAAAATATTGTATGGATTTTCTACCCCTCATATAGAAATACCATGGGAGACAAAGATAGCATATGAAGTGGCAATTATACCCTATAAGTAAATAATACAAATTATTTTAAAATGAAAATAAATATAAGAGCATTTCCTTTCTTAAAATTGACATATATTAACAATAAATGACACCTACTAATCAATATATGTACCTAAAAAAATGAAAAGAACAAGTAAATTAATCATGAGGATGTTTAGGCCATATTTTCACAAATATCACAAATGGACCAGATTTTACCATGTGGTACGAATCAATATGAATTAGTACATGACTTCACAAAAAGACCAATCATGGTCACGTTCGAAGTGACTTCGATCGGAAAAGAAGTCAAAATGGTTGTGATGAAACATTAGTCACGACTAGAACTCGATCGGTCGTAGATCGATCGGCCATGATCGATAGTCAGTCGCATCACCTTTCGACGGTAACTATATTGACCGTGATTGAGGTTGATCGAATGATAGGTTGCTCGACCAAAGAAAGGTTGACCGTGGTCAATGGTCAGCCATAAAACGAAAGAGGAATCAGACAAAGAATATCGGCAATAGATCTTATGACACGTGGCATAATGATAAGGAGATACATGACCGAGTCTATAGTTACCGTCAAGTACATGGCTGATAAGTAAGATGGTAATAGTTGCCCATTAGAATAACGGAACTACATGACACAGAAAGTGGAGATTAGCTATTAATTGCATGTGGTAAGGGACATGTGGTATTAAGGCTTTAATGTAGTTATTATAACTATCCACTTATGTCATATCTTGAAGATGACACATGGTAGAAGGCATTAAAGTTTCAATATAGTTTTTATAACTATCTACATATGGCACATCATGAAAATGATACATGGTAGTATCTTTGAAAGCTTCAAAAGTAGTTTTATAACTACTTGTTTGTTACGGAAGAAGGAAATCTCAAGTCAAAATAAGCAACTATCTTCAGAAGATATAAATACAAGAGTTCGACAACAAAGAAAAGGTCTACACAGCAAATGAATTGAAGAGCTCTTCAGCAAGTCAACCCAACTGTTACATACAGTATCACCTCTGATCCTCAATGATCATTAGTTTATCGTTTAGTTTTCTACAAGGATCCTACTGCACGTACTTCGTCCCCCGAACCAGTCGACAACGGAGAAATCCCAGTTAGGAGATTTGCGGAAGCCCTCTCGTTTACCCTTTGCATGTCGAGTTGTGCACATGTGAAGTAGATTAGTCACGTCCCACAATCGGAGCCCAAGGAACTGCCGAAGGTTTTGTATATACCTGATTATTTTCATTTCTTATCCATCTAATTAGAAGGTTTGCCTTCTAGTTATGTGTTTTTTGTTACGTATTCACTTAGAAGGTTTACCTTTTAAGTTTACATGTTGACTTGTATTCTAGTGTTTATATAAAGTGCCGTTGATCTCTGGATCAACCATTGATCTTTCGAGATCGAGAACCATACAATCGTCGGACTTACAATCGGTCATACATCGACCGATTTACCTTAATAATCTACTTACACAGTTTGACTCACACAACCAGTCTTTTAGGTGAACTTGTAAAAGTTCTGTCATGCCCACACCCACTTCGACCTCACGACCGAGAGTACTTCGACCTCACGACCGAAAGTGACTCATTCGCAAAACTAACCGGGAAAAGAGGTCTTGGTTTCTTTTGATCCCAACACAGGAATAAATTTGTTATATGTTAATTTTTGAAGGAGATTTTGAAAATTAAACTGTAAATATCTATATTAATGAAAGATTACACCAACATCTTTCTTTCTATACAACTTAAAAATAAATAAATAAATAAAATGGATAACAATCGATACAAATGGCAAAACCTAATACATTTACTATTAGTGTTTATATAGGTTAAAATATTATATACATGGGTGCGGGTCCTCAAATCATATGGATCATCTACGTTGACCAAAATCAATTTTCCGTATGACAAAAATAGCCCTACAACTCACAACAGCCATGGGCCAAAGCAGAATACTATTGTCCCTATTTTATACTAAAAAAAGATTATCATATCATAAGTTTTGGAATAGATTTTATAGGCTCAATATGTAGGAAAGAAGATAAAATAAGTAGGCTTTTGTCTTTATCTCTCGCATAAACCACTGCGTGGTGGGGGCAGTGTTCGTCATTACCCACCGACAGCCGGCAACCAAACAAACTCTCCTGACGTGGAAGCTTTGGCGACATACGTCCGATACGGCGATATCAGTATTTTTTCTGCTATCGACAAGATTGTTTCGGGGGTGGGTCCGGGTATATCGGGGATGAATGATATGCGCTGCTTTACACATGCTGGTGCAGTTTATGCATGAATATGATAAAATAATAAGCAGGAGGAAAAGAAAAAAAGGAATTATATTTATTTGATGAATGTGGAATATGCATGCATCATCCTACGTGGATAGAGCTATCTCTTTTGTCCTCAGCCATATACTATGGTTTTGATTTGTCTAGTCGCTTTTGATATAATGAAAAATGGATGAGATTTCTGGAATTTTATCTTTTTTTTTTTTAATTTTTCAAAAATAAATTTTAGTATGATAAAATATTTAATATATTAGATATAATATTGTCTTTTAGTTTATTCTAGAAGCCGATGATTAAGTTTTCTTAATAACCGCTTTTACTTTATTTCAATTATAAAAAAATTATCATGACAAAAAAATGATTGATACGTTCTAGATATTTATTAACGTGCACTCGCTAGTATATATAACAAGAATGGACAATTAATTTAGAAGAAAAAATAAGTTGATTTATGAGTTTCTAAATTAACTTATAAGTTGATTTGAGGGTGATTATTAAAAAAAAGGACAACCAAAGAGGTATAACATTGTTGTATGACTAATTGACACTGACTATTGTTGTTGTGAATAAGTGCTCTCATTGAGCTACTTATCCAATGAGTGCTTATGCAAAAGTACAAGCTGGGCCAAACAGAGCCTATAATTTATTTAAGCACTTTTTTAAGCCATAAGTGAATTTGATAACAAAAACCGACTAATTTTCTACTAATAAGCAGTAGAGGAATATAACCCGTAAAGAAAAATTATTCTAAACAACTTATCCTTACCACTTACGGAGAGTAGTTTCTAAACATTAGGGACACTTTGAAACTCTTCTAACCTTCACAGCAATACTAAACATTTTAAAGTAACATTTATATCCTTACATTTTAAGATACTTTCTATTGATTTTGTCTTGTGCGGTATATTTAAGTTATCCGTTTCAAGCCAAGCAACTTATTGATGATATGGATAAGTGCTCCTATTGAGACACTTATCCAATGAGTACTTATCCAAAAGTGCAAGTTGGACTAAATGCATAGCAGCAATAAGATGCTTACTTTAAGATAATATTATTTGGTAAATACATTTATTTAAGTGCTTATGAAGAAAATAAGTACTTTTATCATAAAAATTGCCTTTAAAGAAGGACTTATTGCAATAACATAAACAATAATATATATATATATATATATATATAGAGAGAGAGAGAGAGAGAGAGAGAGAGAGAACACCTGTCGAGAATGTAAAATATCTTCTTTATGTATGAGGACATGGTACGAATGTATTACATGCCTTGACTCTGCATGTCAAGTGGTAGGTCTTGCCAGATTTGTGCCATCAGGCTTGTGTCCGTACAAAATAGTTTGTACAGACAAAACGATTGATATTAAAAATTTTGAATACATTACCAGTAACCCTCGCTAATCTTTCTCATTGCAATTTTACGGAGCTGTGGCGTTGCTTATTGGAAGGAGAAGTGATTCCTTTAAAATTGATTCTTATGAACGTGCTTCGTAAGAATTATTTTAGAGAAATAAAAGATTTTTGATAAACACTTATTGAAAAAGTGCTTTCAAGTTAGATAGAGAAACAATTCCTTTAAAATTGATTCTTACGAAGAGCTTCATAAGAATTACTTTAGAGGAATAAAATATGTTTGGTAAATATCTATTGAAAAAGTGCTTCTAAGTCAGATTTGTGAGAAACTTGTGTAGGAAATTTACATTTAGTACAATTTCTGTTCGTGAAGATAACATGGGTAAAATAGGTATTTTAAAAATTTTAAAGGGGCATATTTCATTTGTGAAGATAACATGGATAAAATTGGTATTTGAAACGTCTTAAGGGGCATATAAGACTATGAGACATATTTCATTAAAACTTCAAATTGAATCAGAAGCACAGGAAATAATAATTTCAAAAAAATAAATGTTTGGATGAATTGATTCTTGTGAAACTGCTTTTCACTTGAGTTTACGAAATACTTATTTATTTATTTGATGTGCTTTGGGAGATCAAGAATCACTTCTAAAGCCTGAAGAAGCAATGCCGAACACACCCTCAAGGTTCTTGTTTGTGTGTTCTCTCGCCATCCAACGAGATCATCCTATCCCAAAGACCTCATCACTGAACGATAAAAAATAAAATGGATGGACGGGAGGTTTTCTTATATTTTATTTGCTGTTACATTTGTAGTGGTATATATTGAAATTCAGATGAATTATAAAGGGTAAATTTAGTAACAATGAATAAGGGCCTAACATACTCTTTTAAAGAGATGTCGTACCAACGTCCCAGAGGATGAGAGGACTCTAAATGTGTACCTTTGTAAGAGTATAATAAGATTTATTATAAGGGTATTTAAGAAAAAAATCATAAAACATTATAACTTGTAACATATGTTTTCCAATAAGGAGAAAAGTGTTATTTCAAAAAGATGAAGGAAGTCTATAAGAAGGTTTATATAATACCAAAGGAAAAATTAAAATAAAAAAAAAGGAAAATATACATTCACACCCCTTTGGATTTGGCATAATGGCAGCAAGTATGCAGGCCAAACTAGAGGGGGTCTGACAATCTGTAAGAGAAATTGATCTTTCGATCTTAATACCCCCTATTTCTCTGCTTTTTTACCCTCTATATTGGGTCTTCTGGCGCCTCGTGTTCATCTTGAGCACTAGGGCTTGTTGTTGTTTTTTTTTTCTTCCATATATATATATCATGGTTAGTCATAAATTTTTTTTTTAAGTATCTTAAAAGCATAAAAAATTAAATTACTATTTTATCTTATAATTATAAGAGAAATTAGGATTTTCACAATTTTTAATATTATGAAACTTTTTTCTTCTTTTATTAGCTGTTTGGCCCGTGCTGAGCACGGGCTCAACAATTATTTGTATGTTGTGATTGACTTAAAAAAAGAAGAAACAGAACCCTTGCAATATAGATTTTAGTTGAAGAATAACCGATAAGCTTGTTGTGACCATAAGTAAAATATCCTTTATGTTTTTAGGAAAATTAATTGTTGCCAAGGCTGTAGGGTAACATGTTAATATAGATTCATCCATGTGCATGGTCATATCTGAGTCATTTTCTTACTTTTTCAGGGCAAATGTTAATCCTATATTCCTGGGCTGCATTATTCTTTTGGTGATAACCTTACTTGTTTACAATGGTTTTACACTAATTCATATTTATACAATAGAGAATTAATTAAATGGTCCAAGTAACAAACCAAAAAGCTCATATGAAACATTGGAAGACTTGGCAGCTTGGGGGTTCAATTCAATGTCAACTCTTCTATAATATGGCAGGCAAAGATCCCGTGAAACATGGGACGGGATTTTTTGTTGTGAAGATCCCTGATATGCTCTTGTTATGTGCACAGAAGCATAAAATGTGTCCCAAGGGGCGCACCACACAAATTGGGGTCAAACTGGTTAAGGTCGTGGACCCTTAGGGTTCACCCTTTTTCTTGGGTTTTTAGAATAACAGGTCACCAATTATGAAGGTGGGCCCTAGGGACACGTGTTATGCTCCTGTGCACATAGCAGTGATCTTCATAACAGAAGATCTCGGTTCATGAAACATAGTTTAAAATTTTGCCGAAATTTTAGTTTCGGATGAGATGGCAAAATGCGAAATGTGGTTTTTTCGGACTGAATTATTTCACGTAATAATTGCACGAATTTTGGTGAAATTTTTCTACTTTGTTCAAAATTGAAGGAAATCAAGAAATAAAGTTTAAAATTTCAGTTTAAACTTTTATACATTATGTTTTTTTAGGTGTTAGAATTTGAATCCAATATATTTTGGATACTTATATACTTTTTCGATGTTGTAACATAAATGTTGTATTTATTAGTTATAAGCTTTTGTAGTATTTCACATTATTAATCAAAATATTATTTGTTATTATTTTTTTTTAAATGTGTATGTTCATAAATAATATACAGTTTAATGAAGATATCACTTTTTATTGACTAACTTTATTATTTAATTTATGTTTTAGAAGTTATTATTTAGTACTTATTAGAAAAACTAAAGAAAGAAAGAAATTGTACAAAATTAAGCCTATATTAAAATATTTTAAATAAAAAAACTGAATTTATTTTGGTGAAGTCTCTTAAATTTCGATTCGAAATCTCGCAAAATTTTGGCAATTTTCGAACCCTTATTTCAATCAATTAGTTTAATCAAAAACTTGTTTTCAGTTTTGTGCCTTCGACATCTTAGAAATTTTCAAAATTTTAAATTATGCATGGGAAGCCCGTGTGTGACTTAGTGTGCATCCACGTGTTTGACTGTCGTTGGTACCGTATCAAATACCGCATAATATTAATGCGCACGTCGTCGTTTGCTTAGATGGGGGAGAGGGAGAGGGAGAGTGGAAGGCTTACCTCCTACCAAAAAGAAAAGAGAGAGAGGCTAATGGTAAGAGATGTTGGATGAAGAACAGGAAGAGAAAGATACAGAGAGGATGAAAGGAGAGTGAAACCGAGTTAGTCTAAACGATGAGAAAGGAGGGGTCGGTTTTGTAAAAATCTTGCAACGAGAATGTTGAGAAAGAGTAAATCTTGGGGAAAAAAAAAAAACAAAGAAAAATGGGTAAAAACAAAAGAATACTTCAAACCTAAACATGAAAAATTAATCAGCTCTATCTCAATTTCTCTCTTTATATATATCCGGTATTCTACTCCTGGTCCTACACAAACCTTAGTCATGCAAGCTTTCTCTCTCTCAAGAATCATTTCATACACACCCAATGAGCAGAGAGTATATCCTGTGCGGGTGGATTTGTGGTGTGGTTGAGTGCAGGTGGCACTTTATTGGCCCAAGTCACTCAAATTCGTGTGTACAAAAAAAAAGGGTTTTAGTTTTTTTTTTTCTTTTAGATGTGCGGATGGCTGATAGAGTGCCGCCCGCACTCACCCGCACCACAAAGCCACCCGCATATGATCCAATGGCTAGTGAGCTACATTCCAAATGGGCAATCTACTCATTACTCTTCCAAGGTTGACCAGACATCCATGAATACATAACTTGGATAGGACCAGAAAAGGTCGACCTGAGAATATCGAGTATCGAGGTGGCAATGGATTAGGTTGGGTCGAGTTAGATCGGGTTATAAACAGATTATGGTTTAAATGGATTGGGTTGGGTTCTACCCGTTTCATCAACATGTCAAGAAATCATTAAACGGAACCCAACCCATCCATAAAAGGGTTGAACCCGTCATCCAATTTAAATTTAAATTTATTAATTAATTATTATAATTTTAAATTGATAAAATTTCAAATTAATAAAATCACAAATCATCAACATCACCTCTTTAACATAATATTTTTAATAAATATTATAGAAAAATCAATTTAGCATTAAAAATATATTTTTAACTTATCAAATAGTAAAATACCTATGAAAACAAATATTAGAAAGAGAAGAAACAAACATAATAACCCTAAATTAAAGTTTAAAACTCCTCTTTTTAACTCGTTAAGTTATAAAGCCTTTGATATGTATTATAATTATCATATCCTTGTTAAGGTATATAAGACACTATATAAAAAAGTAAGAAAAAATAAATTAAATGGGTCCGAGCGGAGGTTTATGGATTTAGTTTTGTGTGACCCGTTTACCAACGGGTTGACAAAACATAAACCAAAATCCAACCAACTTAATAAACGGGTAAACCATAACCTGTTTAATCGGGCTGAGTTTAGGCGATTTGGCAGGTTGGAGTGTTGAGTTTTGGATGCGTGGGCTTGATTGCCTCCACTTATTTAATTATGTGGATCCACTTTTCTTAATTGGTAATGCATAATGTTAAGTTATAGAAGTGTCTGTGGGGATTTTTTTTACCGGTGTTATCATTCATGTTATTTCAAACATAGTAAACTAAAATTGAACCTATTCCCATATTAGTAAAGACTTCAGATTGAAGGATAAGTGGGAATTGTATTGTGACAGCTTTTCGTTTCTACATTATTTTAAGCTTTTAAAACGATAGCATTAAATGTGCACTATTAAAGCAAAGGAGGAAGAAATACCCCAAAAAATAACTTTAAATGAGAAATTAAAAGAGTAACCGAAGGATAATTGTTTTTTGAAATTAAAGAGGATTCAATTCAGAAAAAAAGAAATATAGAAGAAAGATATTCAGACAAAAAAATATACAAATAATCAATTCAAAGGTGGAAGGAGAGTTGCTTTTGGAAACAGGCTTTAATGTAGAAAAGAAAAATATATAGATAGTCAAATTTAAAAATAAAGAAAAATAGTAAGATCCAAAAAAGGGAGAGGAAGCTGCAAAAAACAGAAAAAATAAAGAGGAAGAAGGGGATGTTAGTTTAAATTTTAAAATTCAGATTTATTTGATATTTGGATAAGTCAAAATAAATGATCCAGTTATGAATTTAAAATTTAAATTTAAATGCTCATAATTTTTCTTATTCTAAATCCTAATTCTAATCTGGTAA
>JAUPMG010066395.1:0-13340 GCA_031762675.1 Pachysandra terminalis | reverse complement strand
GATCCCGAAGGTCATACCTCGTGATCCGTGCCTTTCCACCTTGGGATATGAGTCACCGGGATCCGGGGCGTGACAATCCCCATGGTCTCATGTAGGTTAGGTCAGGCACTTTGCCTATCCATAACTGGTATGGTGTGCCAGGAATTGACTTCGTATGGACATAGTTTAAGATATAGGCCGCAGTCATAAGTGTATCTCTCCAAAAACTAATGAGTAGGGACGCATGCGTCATCATCAACCTCACCATCTCTAACAAAGTACAGTTCTTTCTCCCTGCTACACCATTCTGCTGAGGTGTGCTTGGGATCGTCAATTGCCTACGAATTCTTTTTTTCTTCACATAACTCTAGAAACATATCAGATAAATACTCGCGTCCTATATCGGTAAGGAGTCACTTCATGTGTCTATCCAATTAGTTCTCGACTTTTGCCACAAAGCATCTAAAGTAATCTAATTCTTCTGACTTGTGGGAAACCAAGTACACATAACCGTATCACGAGTAATCATCGCTAAATGTTTTGAAATAGGACTCTCCACGGTGGGTCCTAACATTGGTTGGTCCACATATGTCAGAATAGACTAACTCTAAAGGAAGCTTTGCTCTCACTGCCTTACCCAATGGTTTCTTATACGACTTACCGGCTAAACATTGATCACAAACGGATAACTGAACCTTGACAAGCGATCCTAGTAGACTTGTTTTAGCCAATCGGTTAATCCTCTCTATCCCTACGTGGTCTAGTCTAGCACGCTATCTTAATGAATCAAAAATAACAACATCATCATCATGGGAAGTCAAATTAGAAACCAAATTTGCATCACTTGAATTTATCAATATCAAGTTTAAACAGACAATCATAAATAAATCTCCTACCAAATAAAACCGACTCTAAGGAAATGGAGACGCAATCTCTACTGAAAATGACGGAAAAACTAGTCTAAGTATTTCTACTAGCTATATCAAATTAATTTGGACATGTCTCTCTTTCCTCTCTGCTTCCCTCTTTAGGACGCTTGGTGTCGTTGTTTGCCTTAGGCGCTTTTTCAGCTGTTGCGGTGCCGTACCCTTGCACTTGCACCTAGACCTGGATGTCTTGCGCTTCGCCGATTCGGCTAAGAGCGTAGTGCTATTAGACCTTGCGGTTTGACGCTCTGTCTTAAAGATGATGCGACAAATTTTTGAACATTTTAATGTTCTCATTGTGCATCATGAAAAGTCTCATGTGCTCCCACAAATCAGGTAAGGATCTCTGAACAACGAGATTCACCTACTCATTTGTTAGGCAATTTCCTACGACTTTCAGATCTAGAATCATAGACAACATCTTCCTACGTTGCTCAACCATGCTCACGCTGGGAGTCATCTTGTAGGTCTCAAATCTCATTGTCAATGCACATAATCTAATAGCCGAGGTACTAGTGAATGCGAGTTTCAGTGCGTTCCAAATCTCAAGTGCAGTCTTATAGGCCTCGAATTCGCCAATAAGATCATTATGCATACAACTCAACATAGTAAAGCATATACAACGATTAATCTTGGCTCAAGTCTTATGGGCCTCCATATCTCTACGATGCTAGGCAGTGGTTCCTTTCTCAGGATAAACTAGGCTATGTGATAAAATCACTAGGGACTTGGACTCATCGAGGAGATATTCGATCTTCCTATTCCAATTTCTCACCCTTGTTTTAGGTTACCTGTTATACTCTAAGTGGCCATATCAATACAATTACAGTGCACATTTCTCCAGCATCTCATATACACACATTGTTGATCTTGCATCACTATTTAAGACTAAAAACTAAAATTAATCTTTTATTTATCAGATCAAAAATACACTAGACCGTAGGGCATAATACATAATCATCAGCAATACAATAAAATTTTAATATTACTTTTAATCCATGTTGGATTTTAGAGATGGGTCGATCCGGATGGCCCGACCTGTTTGGGCCGACCTGAGGTCCCGACTTAATGAGACGTCCATACTTGATTAGAAGTGTGGATGTGGATTACTCTCTCCTAATGAGATTAGGAGATAGAGTCCTAGGTGGAGTTGAGTTGAGTCTTCTATAAGTAGAAGACTCCTCCTCCCTACGCATAAGTTACTATTCACGTTTTTGGGATTCCACCCATAGAGAACTCTCTCCTCTCTTCACCTCATCGTCCTACAGAGATATGGATTTGCTATTGGGGATCCATACAAACCCCTAGATCGATTGAGTTGATTTGCTCTGATACCAATGAAGGTTGTAAAAGATCCGGATCACGTACCTCAATGGACACGAACCCGAATCTGCAGCGGAAGCTCTCTATCGAATCGGATAACGTCTCACATTGGAATATGTGATTACTATAACCATATACAATGAATCCATACTCAATTGACCTAGGGCTTTGTATGGAACCCCAATAGAAAATCCAGATCTCTGTAGGAAGAAGAGATGAAGAGAGGAGAGAGTTCTCTAGGGCTCGAATCCCTTAAACGTGAATAGTGATTATTGGATAGGGAGAAGGAGTCTTCTACTTATAGAAGACTTAACTCAACTCCACCTAGGACTCTATCTCCTAATCTCATTAGGAGAGAGTTATCCACATCCACACTTTGAATCAAGTATGGACATCCCATTAAATGGGGAACCCGGGTCGGCCCAAACTGGTCGGGCCAACCGGGTCGGTCCATCTCTAAAATCCAACAATATTAAACAATATCATGGGTCATGTAATTTTTTAATTATTTTTTATTTTAAAATTTTCATACTATTAATTAAAGATTTGTCTTTAGGCAAATTTTTAATAATTTTACTATCTTATCATTAGTATTTAATTAGAAATGTAAAAATTAAATCATGCTGACTGAAAAGTATTTGAAATGTTGTCATAAAAATTGAATTACAATTTAGAAATTAAAATCCAATATATTGGTATTGATGTAAATAACAATACTAATGTCGACTCCAATATTTGTACGGGGATGACCTCTTCTTATTAGAAGGTTGTTGCACCGTCAGTTCTTTATGAAGGAAAGTCAAGCAAGCAGTAGAGGATCTAAATCAAGTCTGGAAGGCCAAACACTAAAATTGGGCCCTCCCGAGAACCATAAACTGATCAAAAAGACCAAAACACATGCCATGAAATAAATACGAAGGGTCAAGACCAGCATAAGACACATAATAGGGATTAGAATGGGCCCATGTTGTGATATCATCCATGAGATGGCTGATAGGGTTGACTGATCAATCATCTAATGGTTGACCAATCACCTACCTTGGAGCGCTAGCTTCCTTGGAGTGACGACACGTACCTTGAGAAAGTAAGGCTCAAAACCCTCTCTAGAACAATAATTTCCCTTGGCCTTGTACTGATGATCCAGCGGTCTAATTTAATCCATTTGGACACATGGCGTGATCTTAGAATGCGTGTATACGCTTAAAAGATACATCCGCATATGTCACATCATATGTATAAAGTAGTTACCTGCTCCCCCCACTATCTCCCGCGTGTAAACGTCGAACGGCGCTCACACCCCTATTGGGCCACTTCAGCTGTACTGATGGTCTTTTTTGGCTTGAAATGAAAGAAACGGTCATCTCTATCCTAATTCTAAGGTTAAACGATTGGTCAGAGGTTAACCACTGCAGTAAAGGAAACCTTACAAGAAGAGATGGTTACTGTACTTCTCATCAAAGGCTAACCACCCTGAGATGGTCAATTCGTCAAGGGTTAGTCACCCTCAAATAGACTAAGGGTTAGTCACCCTTTTCAAATGATATCTCTACTTCGAATGACATAAATGAGGGTTTGTCACCCATAATTAGACTCTTGCATTCGAATAACTTCAGAGGAATCCTTACTAAAGGAATTCCCGAAGTTCGCTTTTTACTTATCCCTAGAGAACACCTCCGGATGATGATATTTACTAACTTCGAAGTACCCTAAAAAAGGAGTACTTCGAAGGCATGTTATTACCTTTCTCCATACGTCATCTTCGAATGACAGTTATGGATTCATGGGACTAGTTGTACACTTTACTTAATAGTATTTCGAAGTATAGGCACTTTTCTCGCTTAAGTCCAATTCAAAGGCATTCGAATTGTTACTTAAACCAAAACCTTGGAAGATCCTATTATAACTATGTCCTACAGGTATGATTGATTATGAAAACCGAATCACTCACTGAGAGACTTAAATTTAAGATCTCTAAATGGGCAAATTTTTTAAATATACTGATCACCCTGTAAAAGGTAAAAAAAAAGTTACTTCAGTCTCTTTCAAAGGAACATGGATTGAATTACCAAAAGAAATCCTTTAGAAAAAGGACAAAATCAAGAAGAAATGTTTGCAGAACTCGAATGACTTATCTCTGTAATGAAGATTGCAATGAATCCCCAATTGATTACATGCTAAAACCTCAGCTACTTATATATATGTTGTATATCTTA
The DNA here is from genome assembly GCA_031762675.1 of Pachysandra terminalis. Lineage (NCBI taxonomy): Eukaryota > Viridiplantae > Streptophyta > Magnoliopsida > Buxales > Buxaceae > Pachysandra > Pachysandra terminalis. Next base: position 8,899 of record JAUPMG010066395.1, on the reverse strand, counting down.
TCTGAGGGGATTTGTGTCTTATCAGATATGGCGGTGATAAGAATGGAACGCTGCTTTATGGGACTTTATGCATGAAACACATGTCATTCAGTTCTTAATCTTATAGACTTTAGAGCAACCAATCACAGAGCAAGTTCATTTGATCGAATGACTCACCACAATTTCCTTCTGAAAATGACTTAGCTGCATTAAAAACACGTATACTTGGATATACATTGCTGTATGGAGATATTTATAAGCTCCTCTCTGGACATTGATTTAATTGACATACGTCCTGGTCAAAAAAGGATGACATTGGATGATTTCTTTATAAATAGCAGAGCCTGCCTACGAATCAACAACAATTCAGAAATTAGTAGAATTACTCATAATCTGAATAATTGTTGTAACATTGAAAAGAACTTATCACCTTCAAGTAAAATAAACAAATACTTGAAAGATTAAATTGATAACTTATCAAAGAAACAAACAAAAAGATTTGTGTCATTCAAAACTGAGGTTCCCTTGCTCTGTGGTGTGCGTTCTTATTAACATACCTGACATTTCAACCTCCCATCCCTTTTGACTCCTTTGTCTTCCTAACATATCACATTCAGGAATAAACACTCAAGATAGAACGGTTGTGCGACAGTTTAGGCTATCCTAAGACAAACTCTTCGGGCTTTATCTCTGTTGATGCTTTTGTATTAGTGAATTCGAACTTTATTGAATAAAGAATTCGAATTTCAGATTGTTACAAATTCTATATCACCATTAACTGGCGACTCCGCTGGGGAGTTTGTAGTCGTTTTCCCTGTAAAGTATACTCTGTACAGTAGTTATCATTTTGTTGGCTCAATGGATCCAACTCTTCCAAATGTTATCCTTGTTACTAAAGAAATCTCTAAAGAACACCATGTTGTAGGCCCTGCACCAGTTGTTGAATCCTCAATAGCAAGTTAATTTGCTTTGAATGTTTTGAGAGATATGCAAGCTCAGTTGGATAGGCTCATGGCCAAGAACAACGTGGAAGTTCCTTCTGAGAATACTTCAAAGACTATAGTTGACCCTCCTTCAACTATACCATCTGATCCCCTTGTTTCTAAAAATGACTTTGTCACCATAGCTGATGTCAAAGCACTTCTCCACCAATCTCATAACAAGGATACTGACTGGATCAAGAGTGACTTCCGTCCTCCATAACCGGAAACTCTTCTTAATAGTTCATATCCTAAAGAGTATGAGGTCCCTGTGTTTCCCCAATTTTCTCAGCAAACAGGGAATGTGAGAGAACATGTGAGCCAATTTATTGAGGCTCTGGGGGCTTATGTTGGTGATTGAGAACTTGGTCTACGTGAATTCCCTAAATCACTTTCGGAAAGAGCATATACATGGTATAGTAGGTTGGAGCCGGGGTTAGTTCAGACTTTGGAAGATTTGGTACCTTTGTTCCACCGTAAGTTTTTTTATTATGGTAAAAAAAACTTACTATTAGTGATCTCAGCCGAAAGAGACAAAAGTCTGGAGAAGAATTCATGGCATATGTCAAGAGGTTTGGAGATCTGGTCATTACTTGAACTGAAATAGTGCAAGAGGAAAATTTCGTTCAGATTTGCATAACTGGCATGCTTTTAGCATACCGTGTGCAACTGGAAAACTTAAAAATCAGGAGCTTCACTGACTTGTATGAAGCTACCAAACGGGGCCAGTGCTTCCATGCCCGTTTGACAAAAAGGGAGAAAAGAAGCGAGTCCTTGCGGTGACTACAAAGAAGTCTGAGAAAGTCTCTTCCAATAAGAAAGGGAAGACCAACAGCAAGGAGCAGAGAGCACCACCTCCTGAGATAACTTGTTCTCCAGCCCAATTGCATGCTTTGTTTGATGAATGGATCAAAGATGATCACATATCCCTTCCTCCTATTGAGAAGGAGCCCTCCGAAGCAGACAAGAAGTCACCCAAATATTGTTGATTTCGCCGTCATACTAGACATAGAACTTTTGATTTCTACGCTTTACGGAAGTTGTTCCACACTAGATTGGATGCCGGAGATATTGATCTCCCAAAAGCAATTGTGCACACTGATCCTTTACTTAAGCACAAAGGGAAAGGAAAAGAAATAACACGTACATTTTTTGTGCCAATGGAAGTGGAGCACAATCCAAACATCAAGCTGAGCGAACCCTTCAAACTACTACATAGTTCCAGAATTTCTTTGAAAACATGCAATTCATCCCGGAGATGCGCAATGATGCCACTCGTGCTTTGGTTTCTCTTATTGAAAAACATCAATACAAGTGTTACTCTGCTGATGCTGTTGTCTGCTACACTCCTAGACTCTGTAAGAACTCCATTTCTTTTACAGAAGAGGACATGATGGCTTCTTCTAGAGACCACAACAAACCGCTATACTTGAATGTTATGCTTCAGGGCGTTGACATCAAAAGAGCTCTTGTTGATAATGGGCCTTCAGTTAACCTTCTACCTCTTCGTCCTCTGGAGGCAATAGGAGTTTCGAAGGACAGGGTTGTTCCTGAAACAACCCAAATTATGGGCTTTGACACTCAAATGCAACAAACTATGGGGCACGTCACCCTCGAAATTCAGGGAGGACCCTTCCAATTCCCTGCATTATGCCATGTTATTGATGATAAAGCTACATTTCACATGTTTCTAGGGAGACCCTGGATTCACCGTGCCAGGGAAATCCCTTCGTCTTATCAACAATGTCTCAAAGGCATATGGAATGGAAAGGTAGTCCGAGTAGTGGCTGATCCCTACCCCTTTGATGAGTCTAAAACCCATTTTGTTGAGGCTGCTCAGTATGATGGCTTTGCCCCTTAGGGAGAATGTGGGTTGCTAAACTGGAGGGGAAGCCAATCCCTCAGTGGTCACTAATGAGGTCCAAGCAGGACTCTCCTACAATTAATCCTGACTCTCTTATCACTTAAAAGAGTAAGATTATGTAGATGATTATGTAGATTATGTAGATGATTTGGTTATCAAATCCAAGAAACAGCAAGATCATTTGGTTGTGATGGAAAAATTATTCCAGAGATGCCGAATGTACAAGGTAAAAATGAAATTATTCCAGTGCGCATTTGGAGTTTCATCCAAAAAAATTTTGGGATTCATTGTACATAGGCATGGTATTGACCTTGATCCAACCAAGGCCAAAGTAGTTATTGGAATGAGTTCTCCTCGTACACAGAAGGAGTTAAAGTCATTTCTTGGACGAGCTTCTTACATCCGACGGTTCATCCCTGGGCTCTCTGCCTACATTGCTCCTTTTGTGCCTTTATTAAAGAAGAATATACCTTATATGTGGATTGATGAGCACCAACATGCATTCGAGAAGATTAAACAAGTGCTCACCCACCCTCATGCATTGATGGCTCCCATTCAAGGAAACCCCCTTAGGATGTACCTCGCTATCACAGATCAAGCCATAGGGGACTTACTTGCATAAAAGGATTAACAAGGGATTGAAAGACCTGTCTACTATACTAGCAGACTTCTACAAGGAGCTGAGATCAAATATTCATGAGTGGACAAGTAATGTCTGGCCCTCGAACACATGGTGAATAAACTTGAGCATTATTTGCATTCGCATTCTATTCACCTAGTCACTAGAGGAGACCTAGTGAAGTATTTGTCAACTCAACCTATCCTTTTTGGAAGACACATCAAATGGCTACTACAGTTAGCCCAATTTGAGATTATTTGTGAGACACCTCAAGCTATCAAAGGACAAGATGTTGCTTACCTCTTAGCAGCATTCCCCACTTATAAGGAACAAGATGATTGTGAAAATGAGGTATCTGTAACTTCTAAAGAAGAATGGCAGATGAAGTTTGATGAATCATCTAATTCACAAGGGGGAGGAGCTAGAATTGAATTAACTTCACCAGATGGCCAGCAGTTCTCCTTTTCTTTCAAGCTCGACTTTCATTGCACAAACAACAAGGCAGAATATGAAGCATTGCTCATAGGCCTTACACTTGCTCGCCATATTAAGATTCAAATATTTGGTGACTCCAGTCTGATTATTTCTCAAGTAAATGAGGAATTCGTGGTCAAAGACTTAGATCTACAGAACGGCGATACAAGCTCTCCTTTGAAAGTTTGCAAGCTACTCCTTGACACACACAATGAGCAGTAAGAACATGCATGCTGATGCATTAGCCAACTTGGGTAGTAGACTTCACAAGGAGCTTAACACAGCAACCTTGGAAGTCATTCGAAAGTCTACTCCTTCCACTCAGCACCCTCAAGACGATGAAGAACATATTATAGAGACAGACTGTAGATATCATATCTGTCAAGATCTAGATAACATCTCCTGTCATACTCCTATTACTCCCCTTAAAATTTTAATGAATTTTGCCAAGCTTGGCAAAGTTCTCTATTATAAAGGGGTTAATGAAGCTTTATTTAGATGTCTTAGACCAGAGGAAGTTGTGGAAAAGTTACAGGCCGTGCATCAGGAAACTTGTGGATTTAGAGACTCTATCCCCTTGTTTGGAATACTTCAAAGGTCAGGAATATATTGGCCTTCAATGGCATTCGAGGCTGCCAAGCTACAGTTATCCTATGCACAGTGTCAAGAACCACCTAATGTAGCAGAAGCTTTTCCTATCCATGATCAGACTAAATGGAGGGAACCTTACATCAAATACCTTCGAGATGGAATTATACCTCAAGATCGCCATGAAGCAATACTGCTCAAATGGAAAACGGTGAGATTTTATTTTGAACAAGGAGAATTGTATAGAAGAAGCTTCAACAATTCCTACTTAAGATGCCTGAGCAATCAAGAAATCACCATTGTCCTTCAAGAAGTTCATGGTGGAACGAGTGGACCTCACCAAGGCAAAAGAAAGTTGTACAAACAACTACAAGATTTAGGCTACTATTGGCCAACAATGGAGGCAGATTCAGCAAGCTTTGTGAAGAAATGTGTGAGACGCCAAGTGCAAGATAATGTTTCTCGAAAGGCCTCTCATGAAATGCAATCAGTCATTGCTCCATGGCCTTTTCACACATGAGGATTAGACCTAATTGGTCCTATTAACCCCAGGAGCCATAGAGGACATACTTGGATCCTAATAGCCACATAATACTTCACAAAGTGGATTGAAGTTGTTCCCCTTCACATAGCTGATGGAGCATCTGTAGCTCAGTTTATCAAGGATAACATCATCACTTGGTTTAATGTCCCTTAAAATATTATTTCAGACAATGGGACTTCTTTCCTTAACAGAGCAGTTAGAGAGCAAACCACATTCTATAGAATTAAGCATCTCAAAGCAACTCCTTATTATCCACAAGGGAATGCTCAAGCTGAAGCTTCTAACAAAACTCTGATCAAACTTTTAAGTAAGTTGGTATGTGATCAGCCCTCTAGATGGAATGAATTCCGGTCTCAAGTCCTTTGGGCATGCCGAGTGAGCAAGCACAGAGCTACTAAAGCTACCCTGTTTTCCCTTGTTTATGGATCAGAAGCTATCCTATCAGTTGAGGTACAAGTAGCTTCAGCTATAATCCTACAACCAAGTGAGATAAATTGGAGTTTCAGGGATTTCGTTATAGTGCGAACCCAAGAGTTAGACAATTTGGATGAAAGAAGACAGAAAGCTTTGGAAAGCAACCTTCATTACCAACAAATTGTAACACAGGCTTACAACAAAATGGCTAAGCCTTGGAGTTTTCAAATTGGCGAATTGGTCCTTAAAGCAACATGGCACGAAAGAAGTAATACAATCAAGCTCCCAGATGGGAAGGAACATTTGAAGTAGTAGTTGTGTACACCTCAGATAACTACAAAATTCTATCTTTTGAAGAAGAAGCAAGAGAGGAGACAGCAAACGGAAAATGGTTGAGAAAATATTTTTATTAAATACAGAAGTCCTTATTCATTTACAAGTATCTTGTCACTTTACATTCGAAAGAAGAAAAAAGTACAACAAGAAAGAAGAAGATAGACTAAAAGACTTAAGAATCAGACAGCTAGGATTCAGACAAGCCTTCGAGCACTCCCCCTAAGGAGACCCAGCCTTGATACTTCAGGTTCGAGCATGTTGGCATAAGTGTTAGTCAGAGCAGCATCCATAGCAGCAATTTCTTCCTTTTTGGCTGCAATTGCACGATTTCTAACTACCTGGCGTACTTGATCTAGCTTCAACTGGGCCTTCAAATCTTCAATTCGTGTTCTCCCTGCTGCGAATAGTTCCTCCAGTCCCTTGAGTTCTTGAGTCTTTCCAGTCAAAACCGTGGACAATTCTTTGAACTTTGCACATTTATTCTCTTCTTCCTTCAGTTCCTCCATTTGGTTCTCCAACCAATCAATCCGGAAGCCCATGGTCTTCAAATATGTTATAATCGCCTCCCAACTCCTGAGATCATCAGCAGTGACATCATTACTGTTCTTGCGACTCATGATCTCTAAGAGCCTGCATAACTCATCATAGCCTAAACTTCGAAGAGTGATGCTGGGAAGGCAAGTCTCGTCAGCCACCTCACCGAATGTCTCCTTGATAAAATCCATCCAATAGGCTCTATCTTCTGCTACTAGGTAATTATTTACCATTACAGGACAACTTGAAGATGTTCCCTCAGACGGTACTTCGCGTCTTCTCTTTGAGGGAGGCACAGTAAAGTTGATCCTTTTTCTCTTGGCAGCAGAAGAAGACCCTGACTCTGATGGAATTACAGGGTTAATACAGGCAAGTGAGAGGTATAGCCTGGGTACTTCGAGGTAGTAGGAACCGGAGGAGTAGACTCTTCAGTAGGAAGAACTGCTTCAATCTGTACAAGGGCAGTCTCCTTTGGAATGGTGGAAGGATCAGCAACACTTTCACCTTCCTTATTAACAGCTACATGTGAAGCAGCATCAGTAGCCCCTTCAGCTGTGCTTATTGCAAGATTCTCTGCCCCTTCTCTAATATTCGAAGGAGAAGGAGAAGTCAATTCATCTTCCCCCTACAAAGATCAACATCGAATTAGTCAATTAAGAAGAATAAGAATATATTAATTTTCAACAGAGACCGAGTATGATTGATTACCAGGAGGAGAGAAATTAAAGATTGTTCAGTTGAAGGAATTACAGGTTGAACTGTAACTTCCACTTCTTCAACTCTTCGGTCACTACCCTACCCCTGACAATTTCACTCCCAATAGGTTGTGTTGTAACAGGAGAGTGAGATGGTTGAGAGCGTCTCAGCCGCATCCTGTGTTCTTCTTGAGAAGGAACAGAAATTGCACAAACAAAGCAAATTCAAGATCAGAAAAAGAGCAAGTTAACAAGAACTCCTACGAATGAGAAGTTAGATGCATATACCTACTGCAGACTTCTCAATAATCCTAAGAGAAGCTCTAACAGGAGTGGGAGGAATAGGCTCTTTCTGCCTTGAAGAAACCGGCTTAGGAGGTGGTTGAAGCTGCACTGAAGGCTCTTTGATATGTACAGAGCCAGCCGTAACAGTGGCAGAACCACTTTTCCCTTGGCCTTTCCTAGGCTTCACAAATGGCTTCTTCTGAAGAAAAGAAAAGTAATAAAGCCAAAGTCATAAGACCGGAGGAATAAAGTACAAAGGAAAAAAGAGGTTGGGGAAAAAAAGAATGCTGCAAATGTAACTTACCTTTAAATTGCCACCCGTCTTGTCTTTCAAAGTACTGCATGCCTTGCCCTTAGGAGGCGTACTTGTTTTATCCTTCGAAGGATGAGCCTTCGAATGAGCAGCAGACCTTCGCGAAGGATGACTTCGCTTACCTTTTGGCACCAACATATGGGCCAAAGGAAGTTCAGAATCACCTTCCTCTCCTTCTTCTTCTGCTCCCACCTCAGTAGATTTACTGAGTGAATCAACCACCTCGGGCTCAGCCTCTAGAAACACATCATTGACAATAATGTGATCAGGAACGCTGCAGGTGGTAAGCGCTGCAAATCCAATGGAAGCATAGTGATTTCTGCCAACCTTCAACCTCTGCTCCCCAAAAGCTTGGAAGTGTGCCACAGAAGGTTATGCTAGGCTTTTGCAGAAATCACGAAGTCTTTGGATCACTTCCGCCCAGTATAAGGCCCAGTATAGAGACGCCTTGCCTTCTTTATTGTGAGGGACAGGACAAGCTGCCCAGTTCTTCAGCGGAAGCTAATGGCCATGAACAAAGGTATAGTAGTGACCCACCATATCAGCAGCAGAACCTTCCTGTCCAGCTACATTGGATTTCTCTTTGGCGCAGTCTGGTCCATACCAAACTATCGGAGTACGCGGTGAAGGTTGTAGGGGGTATTTACTCCCTATCCCATAGGTTGTTCCTATGAGATAGCCAAGTTGAATCATTATAAGGAAGGCTTTCTTCCCTGGCCCCAAGTTATGCCAGTCAATCACCCTCACCAAAGCTTTGTCCTTGAGTAAGGTCCTAGCAGATTGACGAATTTGTACCGCCCCCAGACGGTAGGGACAGTACTCGAATTCAGCCTCCAAATTCATCAACAAAGGCAGAGCCACGGACTCCCTGGGTTCAATCCCAAACCAGATCAATGCCCGTGGGAGGCTAACAGCGTCATGCTCCTCCATCCTTTGCTCCAAGCGCTCAAAAGAGATAGGGGCATATCTCCAATAATGTTCACAGAGGAACATTTTAGAAAGTTGGCATCTACCAACGTCTCTATCAATCGCTCGTTACAACATCTGGCCAGGTCCTCCATCAGCAAATTCAGATGCTCTTAAAGCGTCCCCAAATATATTGGTGCGAGTGGCACCCTATACCCCCTGACTATCTGGATTGCCAGAGGGAACACTCGTTCAGTTACCCAATCAGAAGGGTAACCCTCCAGAACGAATCTTGAAAGCCAATAACACAAGAAGGCTTCCAAGTGGACGGAGGACTTCAAACCTTCGCCCCAGTACCTCTTAATAGA
>JAUPMG010066384.1:0-13341 GCA_031762675.1 Pachysandra terminalis | reverse complement strand
AACTGGTACGAACTGACATTGTAGGTCTTCACAGTCATAGATCCATTCGATTGCCTGTAAGCAATCAACGCCTGAGCTCCGGCCATTCCAGTCGATGTAGAGTTTATCGCCCACAAAACCCATGCACTGGATTTTGCTGGAGGAGCGACGAAGGCTATTCTCAGAGCAGATTTGGGGGAATCGTTGGTGCAGTGAAGGTTAGAACTCAGTTGGGGAAGATCGTTGCAGTGTGCAAAGAGTTTGTTCTTCGTGAAACTGTTAGAGGAACATGTGAGGGCATACGAAAGAGGGGTTTGCAGAAGAAAGAGTGAGATGGTTGCCCATTACAAGAAAGGATGGAAAGGACGCCATTAATGGAGAGGTGAGAAGGATCTTTACAAAGGAGGAAGAGAAGATATTTCGCAGAGAGAGAGAGAGCAACCTGCAACAATGGACGACCAGGCGAGCACGTATCTCTCGTCTCTGCTCTTTGGGGAAGGTTGTATTTGGCGGCATTCCAAAATTTTAAAATGGAAATGAGGGGAAAGAGGAAGGATAAAAAGACGTCTGTTCAAATTTTTGACTTTTTGGTTACGGACGTTAGTTTAGACGGATGTTAACCAAATTTTTGTTATAAACGTTTTTTCTTGGTGTGGGGTCCACCGCCACGCGTCGGCCCCAAGTTTAGTTGGCAAGAACGTTAGCAGGAAGGAAGGTTAGCATAGGATCCGGCTCCCTTCCATACTAATCTCCGTGTGGTCTTACTCTAGCCTGCCGACATGGTAATTATTGAAGTACGGCACAAGCAATGGGAATGTTTACGGTAAATACATATATATATATATATTATCTCCGTTAGAGATAGTAGGTGGTTCGTAGTCGGTCTCGGGATGCGATAATTATTGAAGTACAGCACAAGCAGTGGGAATGCTTACAGTAAATACATATATATTATCTCTGTTAGAGATAGTAGGGGGTTCATATTCCGTCTGGGGATGCGATAATAGTATATTAGGGATTTGTCTTATATGTCGGGATAGGAATATAAGTTATAATCTTAATTCGTTTTTGATATAATATAAATTTTTTTTCTCTCATAGATGTGAGCTTTGTCAAATCACATATGTCTGCGTGTAATGTTTTGATCTTCGTTTTACTGCATATGTTGATTATTTCAAGACCGTTGTGACTTCTTAATATCGAGACATGCCCTAGCTAGGTCTTCCAGCAATTAAATCAAACCAATATAATCGTTTGATGGAATAGGTTTTGTTGATGTCGGATCTGTGAGCTGTTTTAAGCTAACCCGTAAAAGCTAGTTAAGAGAAATACCTGGCAACATATGGGCTTCAAAGTTGTCTAAGAGATAGTCTAACGTGATGCAACAATCTTATTGTCTCTGACGGTCTTTTTCTAAACAGGAGAATAAGGAAGATAATAAAAAAATATGGATAACAGTATCTCAGGAAGGTGTGGTAGGTTGGATAAGGAACATACACACGGGAGAGGAACCTCAGAAGAAAAATATTTCAATTTAGGTGAACTGAAGTTCGGATCTCCTCTCCTCATGTTCTTCTTCTATTTATAGAGAATAATGAGACAATGGATGTGTCAATCGTAACGATACGTGAATAAGGCTGAATATTTAAATGAAAACTATTTGTCATGCAGACGAGATCGCCTTCAAACAGAGTTGAGTTGACACATGTCATGTAATGTGTGCGTTAGCGGTCTGTTTGAGACAATCATCCTGTCTCCGATCCCATTATTCTTGAGATATGTCATATTCCCCTTTATAGGACTTAACGAGATCAGGTCATTATGTTATCAGAAACTTTAGAGATTTTAATGTTTTGATGCTTTTAAGGATACTGTCTTTAAGATTGATATGTTGGATGGTATGCGAGGATCTCCTCAAAGATACATGTGATAATAAGTGAACGAGTTGCCCATCTTGGGGTAGCAAGCCTTCGGAGAGACAATATATAAAGTGACGAGTTGGCCATCTCGGAGTGGCAAGCCTTCAGAGAGAAAATATATAAAGATACGAGTTTGACATCTCGGGGTGGCAAGCCTTCAAAGAGATAATATAAAGTAACGAGATGGCTATGTCGGGGTGGGTAAGCCCTCGGAGAGATAATATATAAAGTGACGAGTTAGCCATCTAGGGTTGGCAAGCCCTCGGAGAGACAACATATAGAGTGACGAGTTAGCCATCTCAGGACCTGGGGTGGCAAGCCCTCGAAGAGACAGTATATAAAGTGATGAGTTGGCTATCTCGGGATGACAAGCCCTCAGATAGTTGGTCATCTCGGAATGGCAAGCCCTCAGAGAGACAATATAAAGTGACGAGTTGGTCATCTCTAAGTGACAAATCGTAAGAGAGATAATATATAAAGTGACAAGTTTGCCATCTCAGGGTGGCAAGCCATCGGAGAGAGAATATATAAAGTGTCGAGTTGACCATCTCGGAGTAGCAAGACCTCGAAGAGACAATAATATGTACTTGAGAGACTAGTAAGTAGCCAGCATAGAGTGGAGTACTTGGGAGATGCCAAGCGGTCATTTGGAGCACTTTCTTCGAATATAAATTATTTAGTAACTATCCGGGAGATGTCATCATTTAGTAATTATCCAAAAGATGTCAAGCGGTCATTTGGAGCATTTGCTTCAAATAGAAATCATTTAGTAACTATTTGAGAGATGTCAAGCGGTCATTTGGAGCATTTGCTTCGGATAGAAATCATTTAATAACTATCCGAGAGATATCAAGAGGACATTTAGAACACTTGCTTCAGATAGAAATCATTTAGTAACTATCTGAGAGATGTCATTACAGAGTTTCTGAAATTACTTCCTTCAATTGATTAGTCAATACACCCCTGGATAACATGTGTGTAGCAAATTTGTATATGAGGTCTTGGTCAATCTATGTTTTGTCACTGCTTTCCATGTATCCTATATGTTCTGGGAATCTTGATATGTGTACAATATCCCCCCTCCCCCTTATGAGTGAGATCGATAATGCATTTAATGCTCAGGGTAAGGGTTTCATGATTGAGTGCATATATAAAGACCCATTATCTCATTGTTTTATAGAATTCTCTATTTGGTGAATGTTCAAGAATAAATCTTAATGAAGTTTTTTTTAGTAAGACGAGGTCTTTTCCTTAAAGCTGCGTTTGGATACCAAGAAAATGTGAGAAAGTCAATTGAGAAATAAAATGATGTAAAAAGAATGTGAAAATAATTTTCTTGATACTGTTTGGATGTTGCAAGAAAATTACATGACTATTAATGAAAATCATATAATTGTGCGTTGGTTAGCAAGAAAATCATAAGAATCTTGAACATAATTTCCAAATCTGCCCTTATACCATAAACCATATTTATGTTATGTCAAATTGTCTTCAGTTTGGTTTTGATTAGATTTTGGGTTCAATTTTGGTTTTAAAATTATAAAATCAAATAAAACCGACTTGATTTTGGATTGAGACCTTGGTTTAAATCGACCCGATTCGGTTTGGTTTAGATTATAAAGGACGTTAAGCTCACTCCTCAATTCTCATGATTTCTAAAGCCACTTGATACAATAGTTGTATCGTGACTTGGGATCGAACCGGTCCTGGACGATCCTAATACGGATCAACTGATCCGGATTGGATTGGTTCGATCCTTGAAACCATGATGAAAACGGATTGCCTACTGAAAGTCATAAATCTAAGGTCTTTATATGGGTAATTCGATAATATATTAGCAATTTTGTGAGATGTATACAGTTACTTTGACTTCCCTCAAAGGAATATAAATTAACATACCAAAAAATGGTTCCTTCGAAAGTGAACGAGGACCTAGAGAGTATTTGTTGTAGAATTCGAATGACTCATTTATGTAAAGATGATTATAATAAATCCCCAAAAAGACACGTGATAAAACCTCATTAACTTATTTTGTTTACATATTTTACTAGAAGAGATTTTGCTTTATCAAGAATGGCAGAGATAAGAATAGATACGTTGCTTTGGATATACACGTATGTACATGTTACACATGTCATTGATCCGTGATCTATTGGATCCCAAGGCAACCCATTATAAAGCAAGTTCACTTAAAATCAAGTGACTCAACACAATTTTCTTCTAGGAATAACTTTTGTGCGTTGATTACGCATAAACAATGGATATGCTCCCTACATGAAGATAAATCCAATCATCTCTCTGGATATAATTCTAATTGACACATGTCCTAGTCAAGAGAGTGTATTTTAGGTGATTTTCTCTATAAATAGCAAAGCATACTCTTGAATCACAAGAAGTTTAAATCTTTAATTGTTGAAAACTTGCTAGATACAATCCTCAAATAACATATGTGATAACTCACAGATACATAATAGAAACAAAAAGTGATGACTTATCTGACTCTTTGAGAAATAGAGAGACTAGTATCCCTCGAACACTATATTGAGGTTCCCTTGCTAAATGGTGTGCATTCTTGTTAGCACACCTGAGACTTCGAATTACCCTTTCTACTCCTCTTTGTTTTATTGAAAAGGTTCATCCAAGAAGAAACACTCTTGTGCAACTAATGCAATTGTATTGGTGAACTCTTATCATATTTATACAAGGCATTCGAGTTTATCATCAGTTACAAAATCTGCATCACCAGTAATAACATATTGCAATTTAAATTCTTCCTAGTGAAGTAAACAAGATGAGTACAATTTTGTAATTGTCTGTTTCTCACAGGAAGAAATAGGTTGTAAATTTGGCCCGCCGAAGACCAGCCCGACCCAATTCTAATAAGAGCCAGAACTCATTAGTTAGTTTGGGTTCTAACCTCATTTACTTAGTTCAATGAAGTTCTATTCAAAATAAATAAATAAATTGGGCTTCCTCCTCTTTTAACCCTGTTCCAATCCATTTTTCTAACTGGTTGGATCCCCCCCCCCCCCTCGTTCAGTGCAGTCCACATATGAGAGCATCCCACTTTATGATAATCTCAACTGAGAATGACTGAAGACACATGATTGGTAAAAGATGAGACACAAGAATCTGATGAGATATATGATTATGAACTTGCCTCCATTTCCATTATAATGCAGTGTGTAAACTTCTGTTAATTGAATGTAAATAAAGCATCTCATTTTCATTAACAATGAAGGACATGAGAGATACAGGTGAAATAAAGCAAAGAATCATACAATGAGCATTCTGTAATCTGATAACAAGAGAAGAGAGACATATCTGCAAAGCCTTCAGGATTCCTAGTTGAGCCAAGGATTAGTTGAGCTAAAATCGCGGTTCCATTGAACTGTCTATAACTGCAATCCCTGCAAGATGATAGCTGTGTAAGAAAGCAATAACAAAATCAGGGGATTGAGTACCCAATTAGGTCTGCTTCTATGATTCAATCAAATTCACCTCAAAAGTGTAGCAATTCCTAAATTTTGTCTATTTTTGTAGCTTTTAAGTTTTCGATTTGGGTAGAGAACACTTTCGATTGGTTGTAACAAAGAAGAAAATCTTCCCAATCAGCATAATGGGAGGAGAGTGGAATTTCAACCAGAAGATTTGGAACAATTTTAACTTGCCCAACGTACCAAGTCATCCTCTTTTCTTATCCAAGCTTTCAAAAAGCAGACAACTCCTCCAAGCGATCGTGTCTTCTTTTGTGAGATCGTGAAAAGAAGCACAAATTTGACCAAGTTGTCTTCTGTTTAACTTGTTGTGACCTGGTGTTCCGCTTTGCAACAAGTTCAGCCATGTACTGGACAACAGCCTGAAAACCACCAACTATGATCAGCCTTGGTGTTGATTGGGATCAAGAAATAACAATAAACACAGTAAAGGTTCGACAAAGCCTACATCCATGGGAGAGAAAAAGTTTCCACCATGTCAAAAACGAATTAGGATTACAAATTATACTCCTACCCGATATATAGAGCAAATCCCCAATATACCCTTACCGTACCCCCGTAGACAGTACCAATCCCGAATTAGGGTTACAACTTATACTCCGCTTTGCTCTGCCCTATGGGGCCCCTCAGGTCCCCTCCCCCTTGGATCTAGAGACTAGTGAATATAAGTCACCCACTATCTCTGACACTTGGAAAGGAATTGATGGATTTTCAAAAGAATCAAAAACAGCAAGAAAAAATTAATTACCTGCGCACCAATTTCAGTTATATGCCTTGGTGGCACCTCCAAAGGATTTTCTTCCACACGAAGCACATGCAGCTGTGATAACATCCTAAAAGAATCAGGAAGAACCCTTATCCGATTATTGCTGATATCCAACTCTTCTAGCATCTCGAGGTTACCAATGGACCTTGGTAGCGAATGTAGATCAGCAAAATTATTTCCTACATTCAACTTGACAAGGGTGGTAGCCAAGCATAAGCTCTCAGGCACACCCTCAAGCTCATTGAAGCTGACATCAATCTCCTTTAAGTTCGAAAGAGATGCCATTGTGGTAGGCAGTTGCTTGATGTTATTATACCGGACGGACAGAATCTCCAGCGACTCGACCCTACCAACCACTTCCGGAAGTGCTTTAAGCCTGTTATAGTCTGCACGGAGTTCAACAAGGGAAGAGCATTGACCGATAGTATGTGGAATCTCTTCGATATCGTTGGTCTCTATATTCAACTTCTTCAGGCAGATAAGGTTACCAATTGACTCTGGCAGCAATGTTAGCCGGTTCAAGCTCAGGTTGAGCTCCTCAAGCCGCCCTAATTTCCCAAAGGTAACAGGTAGAGATATCAACTGATTGCCGCTAAGATCTAGATACACCAGGTTAAGGAGATTTCCAATGGATTCAGGGAGTTCAATGATCCTGTTTGAATGCAGGTCTAGTCTTGTTAAGGATAAAAGGCCTCCGACTGTATTCGGTAGGGCTACAATCCGGTTGTCGGAAAAATCGAGAGTGATGAGACCTGATAGCTTCCCTATGGAGTCAGGTAACCACTCAATCTGATCCATCAACTTGTTCTGGAGATTAAGATCCTCAGTACCTTTCTTCGAAGAGACCTCAATCAAACTAGCAAGTTCTATCACTCAACTTTTTACCATCTTGACCTAATCATTATTAAGAAAGAAAAATAAAGAAGATGAAGAATAAATCAAGCACATACAGGACACAGATTTACGTGGTTTGGCAAATAGTATCTACGTCTAGGGATGTACACCAGGTTCTACTATTTTCCAAGGCTTAGAAAAAAGTTTTACAAAGTGTAGCCACGAAAAAGGATCTGGGATCGTCTGCACAGAAAATTGTCCACCGGTACGTGCACCGAGGACCTGATTGGCGCAGACGACTAAAACAAAAAATTTAACTTTAAAATTTTCAAAACTTGAATTTTTTAAAGGGAACCAACTAATCACATCCCGGGTGCACGCACTGGTGGGCGACTTGGTGCAGACAATCCGAGCCCCACAAAAAAAATTATAAATACCTTGAAGTTAGGGACTTAGGGTTAAACATAACAGTGGGTGAAATTTCTATTATACCCTTCACCCCGGAACCCCCTACGATAAATACCCTCAGTATAATAAATACCCTGCAGTTAGGGTTAAACATAATAGTAAGTGAAATTACTATTATACCCTAAATACCCCTAGTATAATAAATACCCTATAGTTAGGGTTAAACATAACACCAAGTGAAACTACTATTATACCCTTCACCCCGTATGATAAATACTCACCCCTAGTATGATAAATGCGCTGTAGTTAGGGTTAAACATAACAGTAAGTGAAATCACTATTATATCCTTCCCCCCTTGAGGAGCCCTCTAAACCCTCGCAAGCTCAGCGCCGAGCTCAGCGGAGTCGATGGCTGGATCATCAGTACTTCCTGAATGCCTCAGTAGCATCAGTCTCCACATAACAACAAGCATTTCATAGAATGGGAAAAATTAAATCAGCAATATCAAAAAAATTATTTCACGGTTTCTACCAATGTGACCTAAATGCCATTCCTATATGCCTAAAGAACCAAAATCTCCAGAACTGGTACAATACTACCACAAGCAGATGAAAGAACCAAAATCTCCGTAATACCCATTTCAAAGAATTCTCAATAAGGCAATGTAATGACAGGAACTAAAGGACTTACTTGCAGGTTTGAGAGAAGGATCAAGGATTTGGGGTCGAGATGAACTAACAGATCCAACCCTAATTCCATCGACATAGAAACTTGCCTTCGCCTTATTCACATATGCGTCATCTCTAGTAAACAGCTCAGAACTCTTTACAGACTCTTTGTTATAAGTTGTAAGTGAAGCAGGAGCAGTAGTTACAGACAAACAGCTTGAAGTAGTAGAAATGGAGCTGTTTGAGTAATCAGCATGATTGGAATTGGGCGAAGAATAAAGGCATTTGGATGCTCTCTGGACGAATTCATCGAATAGGACATGGATGTTTTCGAGATCAAGCAAGTTTAGAGGTTCTGTTTTCTGTTCTTTACTCTGGAAATACTCCAATTTCTTCTGCATCTCTTGCAACACAAAGAAAAGCTCTTCAGGGACTTCGGGACTCTTTCTCTGCCTTGAGATTGAATCTAATCGTAATTGGTCTTCCTTTTCTACATTCTGGATTAAAGACTTTGCAGCTTCAACCTCATCAATTCCAGGTCCAGTGGGTAGAGATCTATGGATTTTCATGATCTCTTCAACAACTTCATCAACAGATTGTAAAGAAGAACCCATCTTGTTGAGCACGAAATACCCAGATCAGAAAGAAGAACAGGGGGAAAATAAATAATCCAAGTTTTATCAGAACAAAATCCTCTCAACAAACCACATCAGAAGAATAAATAAACAAATAATTTAGACAAGCTCAAGAAAAACTTTACTGTGGAGAAGAACAGAGCAGCAGCAGTTCATCATCTGAGAACATGCAAATGCAAATTTCCATATTGAACAAGACAAAGGACCAATGTTTATTCACAAGAACCCCAGAAAAAAAAAAAAGAAAAAAGACTCATCTGAGAAAACGTTACAAAATTACAACGTACTCCATGGATTCCTCTGTTTCTTGCAGGTAATTACAACGTACTCTATGATAACCCTCCCTAATCAAGACATAATTCCAATGTATGTATTTGAGCATACGGCTGTAATCGTCTCTGCATTTCTTCCTCAAATCCTGTGTCTTTTCCTCTTTCTACTTACATGCTCCTACAACTCCTCTCTTGTCAAATTTCGGATTGATTGTGTAACGATTAACATCAACTCTTTGTATTACCACATGAGATTTAAATTAAAAAGTGCTGTGAAAAAAACGAGCATTCTCGAAAATGCCTCGCTTTCCCCAAAAAATAACCAAATTACCAAAGTCCAACGGTTGAAAACTAGGCACTAAATGCAGGATATGAGAGAAGAAATAAGTTTACTCATAGCCCCTCATTTAAAAAATAATTAGAAAATATATATAATATATATTTATTTAAGCAAAACCAAACATCCTATTTTGATACATATTGCGAATAAATAGTTTTTTTATCATAATATATAATTTTTATAATTAATTTAATTATAAGATTTATATTCAATATATATATATATATATATATATATATATATATATATGAACACCCTAAATAATAATAATAATAATAATAAAAGTTGATCTTGGCTTGGCTGTCGTTGAGTCCAAACCAAGAATAAATGCATTTGAATTTAGTCAAAATGACAAAGATGGTGCTGTGCAAGCCAGACTCGGCCATTGTTAGCAAAATGCCGTTTAAAACGGCGGTTTTTTCAAAAAAAAAATGCTTTAAAACTTCATTTACAACGTTCTGTAAGCAAAAAAGTGCATTTTTTTCAAAAAAAAAACGTTTAAAACGTGTTTTTTACGCTTTTAAAAAAGTTAGTGTTTAAAGTTGACGAAAAAAAATTGTCCGTTGGAAGTTCCAATGACAAATGCGTGCTAGCCGACAACTTTATTTTTGTGTTAAAGGGTTCTATAACAAGTTCCAACAAAAAAAAAATTATTGTTTAATTATTAATACTTATATATATATTATATTGACGTTTTTTGAACCCGTTCTTTTGAACAAAATATGTATTAAACACAAATTATTTATTAAACATATTTTTTACGTTTCCGTTTATTTGAACGTTTTTTTTACTACATTTTTTAAAATTAAAATCGTATTAAACTCATATTTTTTATCCGTTCCCTTTTTTTTCTTTTGACGCTTCACGTTTTGCTAACAATGGACTCGGCCCAATCACAGCCATGCCATATGAAGGTCACAGGGAATAAAAGGCCCAATAAGAGAATTGTGGTATTCCCATAGTTTTGTAGAACATTGAGGGTATCTAAGTCATCTCCTCTAAATTAGGATGTCATTTTCCATTTCAGTTGTTTTCTCGAATTGACAACCAATGAATGCCACTTACTAATAATAAAACAGCAAAAAATAAATAAACTAATTGACAACTGGTACGTGGCCATTAATAAATAGCAGACCTCCACGTATTTGTATTAGACACGTGGCAATAAAAAGAGATCCATATCAGAATGAGGCCAGCTGCATCCAGCTGGCGTTGCTTCTCAAGCCATAAATACAAAATTTTAAATAATACATAAAAAAGGGAAAAAAAAACGGATTAGGGTCTAGGGCTTAGGAACCCATTTAAGGGTGTCTTTAATAGGCTACTGAGCGCTGGCCAAGAGTTTTATATTAATTTATATTTAAAATTAAATTCTTCCATACATTATATTTGTTCAAAATTTGGTCCCTTAAACGCTCCTAAAGTGTGATTTAAGATAGCTTAAATAACCATTATAAAGGTTTCTAAGTGTTGAATGATGTCGGATTTGTGAGATATTTGATTTACTTCGGGCTGCTTTGAGTTGCTTAATTAGGAATAAACAGTTAAAGCTACTCTTTTATCGAGATGATCGATTGTTTCGGCTTGTTCATTTGTGTTTGATAAAGTTTTACCGGCATTGAGAACGTTTTAATTGATTGCCCAAACTGATGCAATAGTTATACGAACGTCACTACATCAATTCCAATAAGCAACATATGTAAAAATAAAAAAAATAAAAAAAAAGTAACAACAATATTTACGTGGTTCAATAAATTGCCTACATCCATAAATTGCCTTGTAAATTTTCTCATTGTTCATATAAAGATTTTACGGTTGTTTCTTTATATGATAGATATTACAACAAAATGGAGGTAAAAGAAGAACAATTTTCACTGCATATCATATAACTAAGAGAAAGAAGAGATAGATAGTAACTCTTTGTAAAACCAAAAAGAGAAGGTCTTCTCTTCTTTGTCATTTTTGCATAGTCGAAGATAACCCCTTAATGAGAATAGGAGTGAGAGAGGTCCCCCTTCTTCTTCTATGCATTTTATATGAATTAGGAGAATCCTCCCTCTTGTATCTGAGATAAAAAAAAGCTTATATATCTAGTTGATGCTAGGTGTTAGACTTGCTCATACATGTAATCTCATGTGGTGGGTGAAGTTTATATATATTGGGATCATGATATCATAATGCATTTGCATGTTATCTGGAGAATAAAAGTTATCTAAAAGTGAATGATTGGATTCATGATCTTTTGGGTTGAGCTAATACTTTGACCCGAATCAACACTCTAGACCGAGTCATTGACTCATTAATATATCTGATGCTCTATTTAATGTTTTCGAATCAATTTAGCATATATAATAGCCGAGTCTAGTTAGTTAATCAAATGTGTTGATGTGGCACTATTAAGGTAGTGCCACATGTGTGCTTCTATATCTGTTACCATAAGTCCCAAATCTTACATTTTTAAAGAAAATAATTATAATGAGCAACTCTTACATTTTTAAAGAAAATAATTATAATGAAGGCATGTAGGCTAGAGCGTAGAAGCTGATATATCAGTCGGATAATGTACGAATGAATGCCACACGTCCAATTGGTCATTGGTTGGATGTGTGGTGCACATCCATGCACGTTTTAACTGATGTTCTAGTTTCCACCCTTGACACTCCAAACATATGCACCCTTATAATTTCACGTACGTTATTTCTTTTCTATGTACTGCACTAAAACAAATTGCTTCTTATCCTATGGTAAGGTTAAAGAAACACAACAAGGGCCTATTTCTCATAGCTTCCTATAAATGTAAGGGTTTTATTGTGAAGAGCTTAGTGAAAATGGTTTTGGATCAAAGTTGCCCACTAAAAATTACATTTAATGAAAAAAATTAAAGTATATAAAAAGATGTTTATGTACATAATTTTAGGCTAGATTAATATCTTTGTCTTTTTAAAGAATATACAATAAAAATAAAAATGTAATTTTATAATTTTAAAAATTTTACTTATATTTAAAACACTGTAAATTGATTACCACGAACTTAATTTTTAGAAACAACCCCACTCCTACTTCACCAAAATTAATTTCTTAGAAGAAACATTTCCTTTTGAAGCAACTTTCAAAAGTATTACCAAACTGTAAACTTTCTATTATTATAATTCTTTCTTATTCCTTTACAGAGATATTGTACAGAATATATAGAGAGATTAGCACCCTATTCTTGGCTGTACAGAATTTAGGGCTATAATCATGGTTGACAGATTTTTAGGAACTGATTTTAGGAACTTTACAGTTATGGTTATTCCTATAATCCCTTTGATTTTTCTCTTAATTGACAACTCACATCAACACAAACACCCTAAGCATTAAGTAGGAAGCCTTTTTAGATATAAGTAAGGCTCCCTCGTCCTTGCAAACCTACCCCAAACGGAGTCTATGATTGTGTTTGGCTCGACTTGTGCTTATGGATAAGTTCTCATTGGATAAGTTGCTCAATAGGAGCACTTGTCCATAACAACAATAAACTGTTTATTCGAAGAAAATAGCTAGCGTTTCGTAAATACATTTATGTAAGTGCTTATGAAAGTTTAGGGTAAAATAGGCATTATCAAAATATTATTAAAGTTTAGAAATAACATTTATTTAAATGCTTATGAAAGTTTAGGGGTAAAATAGATATTTTAAAAATATAGCTAAAGTTGTGAAACACATAAGAGTTTATGGGTAGCCTTCCTCTAGTGCTTATGGGTAAGCAATTACCCATAAGCACTACCAAACACATTTGTTTTTAAAAAGAGCATATATAAGCTATAATCTGCAATAAGTACTTATAGAAGCCGGACCAAAGGCAGCTTAAGACTATTAGTGTTAAGCATTATAAGATAACATGTGATAAGTAAATGGAAGATCAAGGCTGCGTTTGGCCCGGCTTCTATAATTACTTATTGCAGCTTTTAGCTTATATAAGCACTTTTTAAAATTTAATGTGTTTGGTAGCGCTTATGGGTAAGTGCTTACCCATAAGCACTAGA
>JAUPMG010066373.1:0-13341 GCA_031762675.1 Pachysandra terminalis | reverse complement strand
ACCTGCAAAACAACACATATGCATTAATTCGTTCACATTATAATAATTCTAAGACTAACAAATAGCAGTAATAGGTCTAAAAGGATAAGTGCTATACACTTATCAATTACCTCGTACCGGCTGAATCTTCAGGTTCAAGGAGGTTGAAGACCGAACCTGCCAGCTATCAGACAATGGTGCAGTTCGAGGGGTATTACATCACCGAGGTTGCTGTGGAGTGGATGGAGACCATCTTCAGGATATACGGGGACATTTCTAATAAGGAGAAGGTCCCACTGATTTGGGTCAGGAGTAGGGGGTACATGGACTCTTGGAATCCATTTTTGAGACCCGGTATGAACTGCTGACAGGGGAGGTTCTTGATAGTTGGAGAGTGTGTATCTCTGGGATTGAGGCTTTAGGCTTTAACTTGAAATGGTTAAGAGACCATATATCTAAGATAAAAGAGGTCACATCACGGCTCGTGAAGAGATACGAGCTTCAAATCAACATCGCCCGTGCCACCCTGACGATCTAGACCTCGACCTTTGTTCGAGAGAGGAAACAACAGGAGGTTGAGCTCTTGAGATAGGCTCTTGTGGAAAAAGAAGAGGAACTCCGAGATATGGAGGCGACTGAACACGCCCTAGATGAAGAAAAGGGAACTCGTACCGAGAGTTGAATTCCCTCGCTCTGATAGACTGTCATTTTGTATTGGATAGTTTACTCCCAAGGGAGGTGTATACAAACAAAAATGTTAAATGACATGCCTTATTTTTTCAATCATCCAAAGAAAAACTTGTGATTCAATAGTAATATTGCTTTATCCATTTACCATTTACAAGCTCTTCTTGGGTGTCTTCTTCGAATGATAAAACCTTGTAATATCCAGAGGCAAAGGCCTGAATAACCTCAAATGGCCCGTCCCACTGGGGTGCGAACTTGGGCTTGAAGGTATTGCTACGTTCGTAGCATGAATCCCTAACGACTAAATAACCTGGTTGAAAATTCAGGGGGAACACCTTCTTCTGGTATGCCTTAGAAATGACTTGGTGATATTGACGGTTGTGTGCAAATGCTTGTTAGCACTTCTCATCCAAGTTGTCCAACTCGTACATCCGGATGGAGGCAAAATGAGGGGTATCCCAATCAATCTCGACAGCTTGCAGGACTCAAGCTGAAGAAATCTGTAACTCAATAGGAAGTAAGGCCTCCCCCCATAGACTAGTGATAATGGGGTAGCCTTGGTAGCCCAGTGCTTTGATACCCGGTAGGCCCGAAGGACCTCAGGCAAGTGCTCATTCCATTTTGTGGGGTGATCATAAGTCATCTTACTCAAGAGCTTGATTAGTGTCTTGTTTGTAGCCTCGACTTGACCGTTTTTCCCAGGGGTAATACCGAGTGGCTTTGATGTGAATGACATGGCTCTCAATAAGCAACAATCAGACCTCCCTGTTCAAGAAAGATGGGCCGTTATCATTGAGGATCCTTCGGGGTGGGCCAAACATAAGGATGATGTGCTCTTTGATGAACTGGGCAACAACTACTCCAGCTGCTCTTCGCAGTGCAACGGCCTCTACCCACTTTGTGAAGTAGTCAATGGGAACTAGTATCCACGTATGACCCCTTCTGCTCTGTGGATTGATAGGACAAATTAGGTCCAAGTGTGGAATGACCAGGGACTTATGACTGATTGGAAACCTTGAGGATAGCGTCGTGGGATATCTCCTTGAATTTGACACCACGAACACCTCTTTACATAGT
The DNA here is from genome assembly GCA_031762675.1 of Pachysandra terminalis. Taxonomy (NCBI): domain Eukaryota; kingdom Viridiplantae; phylum Streptophyta; class Magnoliopsida; order Buxales; family Buxaceae; genus Pachysandra; species Pachysandra terminalis. The sequence continues at coordinate 11,598 of JAUPMG010066373.1, read as the reverse complement.
CAAGGGTATCTTTTCTCATTGAAGAACAATAATAGCCGATGGTCATCATCTGGTAAAACAACGTCTCTGTGTCCTGGTAAGCCCCACACGAACCCGAGTGAACCTTATGGAGTACTATCTCAGCCTCCCCGGGGCTCATACATTTCAACAGTCGGGTATCAAAACTTAACCTGAATAAGTCATTATCATGCATTTGAAACCGAGCTGCCCTCCTGTGAATCCGGTGTCTATCCAGGGCATCATCCAGCAGGATCCCATCTCATAAGAACAGAATAACGGGTTTCCTCCAGTCCTGTTGCTGTGCGTCAACAGGTTGTGCCTCCATGATGTTCGCCGGCGTCTGGCATTTTTCACAGTTCTTTTGAATTTTGATGGCATCAAGAGCAACAGTGGGCCAGTAAATGCAATACCACTGCAACCTCCTATTGAGCAGGATAGAGTCTTGTGCCCCACAGGTTCTCTCATGAATATCAAGAAGGATCTGTTGGGACTCTTCCTCACCAACACACCTAAATAGTACACCGGTAGAGGCTTTAAAATACAAGTCTTCGTTGATCTCCGCAAAGTTGACCAACTTTCTCACGGGAACTTCGTTTGGCAAAATCGGGTTCCGGAGCTTGTATAAGATAGGATATCTCCAATCAGTTGGGGGAATATCCTCTTTCTTGATGATTGGGTCAAAAATAGCAGGGAGTGCCTTCCGGATAATATTGATACGCTGTGAAGACTCGTCAAGAGTAAACTTACTCCCGAGGTTAACCAGCAGGTCAGCCTGGTGATTCTTCGACCTCGAGATATAAGACAAGTTACACTCTAAAAACTTTTTCATCAAGCACTATATCACTGTCCGGTAAGGTACCTGTCTCATCCCAAATTTAAGGAAATTCATGTTGAACCCCTTAAGTTTGAAATGTGACTCTCACCCCAAATAAACTTTGGGAGTGGTAATTAATATAGAGCCGAACCATAATAATTAAATTAAACTTAAAGGAATTAACATTTACTGAAAATATTCAAAATAGCTACTAAGTCTATTACATCCAAAATAATGATAAAAGGGTTAATCACCAAGTGTGATTCATGCAAAAACATATGCTGTGCAATTATGCATGTTGTCTAGAATTCGAATATTATATGCCACACTAGACCAATCAATTACCAAGCAGGATGTTGCAATGAATCATCCCCTTATACAAGTTCGCTCAAGTAAGACATTCTATGTGCGCGTCATAGTTTCTAGGAGCTGCAACCGAGAGGTCACAATCGCCTCTGTTATTTTTTGGTCATGGGAATATAACCAAGGGTCACAAACATGATAAAAACCTCAGTGAGTCAAACACTACCCGAATGCCAACATAATTTCACTCGGCATCCGTTACGTATCATACATGATACACAATCGAGACGAAAATAATAATGTGGTCTATTGGGACAGCCAAATTCCTCAACCTAAACAAATCAGTCCTTCTGGGACTTCCTCACCATAGCATGATATTGAACTCACAATAACGCTTAATTAGATCAAAACCTTCAGCTGAAGTGAAGATTTGATGGTAAAGTATAGCATATGATTAGAATATGGCCAATAATGCAAATTGGTTATGTTGTGCACATGTAGTGATGGTGCACGCTAACTAAGTGTCACGACCCAAACATAAAGGAAATTCATGTGGGAATCCCTTAGGTTCAAACCGTGACTCTCACCCCATAGCCCTATGGGAGTGGAAAGTAATAAAAGCCAAACCATAAAAATATCATATAAGACTTTAATAAATTACTTTTAATGAAATTAATGAAATAATTACTAAATCTATTACATCCAAAATAGTCAAGTCAATAACAACAAAAAATAAATAAAGAAATTTCCTATTCTCATGTTTTGAAACAAATCCCTATTAACTAATGTATTACACAAATCCAAGTAAATCATCCCAATTACATATTCTATTAAAATAGACAAATAAATCCTAAGTATAACTATTATCTTCATCTTTTTCACGGTCTCCACCTTGATCTCCATGGTCCTGCAGTCCACTAACTAAAGATTTTATGCTCAAAGGCTTCAGCTACACTTAGCTCAGTAAATAAATCAAATAAACATTATTTTAGATTGAATAGCGTCAAAGCCTTTCTCCAATGATATAATATAGAAAAAACAAAATATATGTAATAACATATAAATACGATATGCAATGTAATGCAACGCAATATGAATGCTGGTTCAATTATTAATGAATGCAATGTATGCTCATGCAACAATAAAAGGGTGATCACCAAGTGTGATCCATGCAAATACATATGCTGTGCAATCATGCATGCTGTTCAGAATTCAAGTTATGTAATCCCCACACTAGACCAATCAATTACTGAGCAAGATGTCATAGCGAACCATCCCCTCAATACAGGGCCACTCTCAGTAAGATATTCTATGTTCGCATCATAGTTTTAAGGGGTTTCGACCAAGACGGCACAATTCTCCCACTTATTTTTGGTCAGAGCAATGCAAAAATCCAAGGCGTCCATAAATCGGATCATAACCTCAGTGAGGCTTACATAAAGCGAATGCCGACAGAATTTCACTCGGCATCCATTACGTATAATAATACGCTATCGAGATGATGAAAATAGTGGGGTAATATTGGGACAGCCAAATCCCTCAACCAAAATAATTAGTCCATCCGGGACTTCCTCACCATATTATGATACCAGAATCATAACAACACTCAATTTGATCCGTACCCTCAATTGATTTGAAGGTCTGATGGTATGGTCAAGCACATGACCAGCATCAACATGGTCAATAATGCAATCAGGCTACGCTGTTCATGTGTAGTGATTGTGCACATTAACTAAACATAAAATTGGTGTACAATAGAGAAATATCTCTAAGTGATCATTATGAATGATTGAAACATAGTATATGCATCATAGTGTTCAGATTAAGTTGAATCATGTAAAATATCTAAAATTGACAAACGATCAATTAACTCATCCAAACATGTCATAAAACCATCAAAAATCAACACACAATTAATTATGATCAATCAAAGACCAATTAAATAAGTAATACTAACAACCCAGCAAACCTGGGCTGTCCGGCAGGATAACCGGCATGCTGGTTGGTCTGCCGGCAGCCTAGTAGAGGCTAAAATCAAGTATTATTCTGACATTAACCCTACCGGCAGGCTAACAGGTACATCGGTTGGCCACTGGCAGGAAAGGCAGGGACCAAAATTCAAATATGCAGACGAGCATTGCCACCAGCAGGCTAACCGGCACACCGGTTGGCCACTGGTGGGCTAGGCAGGGATTAGTTTTCACAAGTATTTACAACATGTCCACCGGCAGACTAACCGGCACACCGGTTGGTCTACCAGTGGACTAGGTAGAGTTCCACCAATACATATAGTGTCAGACAGGCTAACCGGCACACCGGTTGGTTTACCGTATCCCACCTGGGTGATCCGACAGGCTAACAGGCACGCCGACAGTTTGATGGTTTGCCCAGAAAATAGCAAACGACTCGATATTTGTATTTTAAATTTTTTTTTAGTAGAAATCATCAACAGTGACTCATAATAAAATCACATTCCGAATCTAACCGAATCAAAATATTAGAAAAAACTACAACTTACCTTGGTTAGGATGATCATGCATTGACAACTTATATTTTTAAATAAAGACACGTGTTCTTCAATTTGAAATAGTGTGCTATGTCATAATCACTGAATATGGCATCTCACCTATATCCAAATAAAAAATAAAGATTAATCGAATTATTTACCTTGGTTATTCTTCGTCGGATCTTCTTCCTCTTCTACTCAGTTCCAATATGAACTATTCTTCTTCTCCAAGCTCTTGGAGTTCCAGAAATCTTATACACTCTCTCACTCTCTTAGATTAATGATTCACACGTCCTCCCTTTATGTTTATATAAACGCCTATTAGTTTTCTAGTTGATTTATGAGTTATACTTACTTTTAGGATTTTTGTCTTCATTAATAGCCTTTAGATTAGATTAGTTTATTTTCAGCCTTCAAATTAAAGTGTCCTAGTTCTAGTGTGAGTTAATCATTACTTTTACCTAACCTTATCCTAATTAGATTAGGTTCCTTGTCTTTTTAATCCTACCCCTTAGATTAGTCTAATTATTCCTAACTCATGTTTTCTAGAAGGCTTTTATTAAAAATGAGATTAGCTATGTTTTAAGTTTAAATTGTGGGATTTGGGTCTTAAGCTCATTAAGATAATTAATTAATTAATATCCATACTTAATTATTTAAGCCCAATTAAGGTTTATAAGCCCAATTGCTTTAATTAAGCCCAAGACAATTCAATTAAGCCCAACACTTAATTAAATAAGCCTTAAACAATACAATATGTTTTAATGTATGATTATATAATCTTTTAAAATAATAATATAGATTTGGGTAAGTACATAGTTATTATATAAATGTTATAGTTTTATCCTACTACTATTTTACCCTTGAATAAAAAGAATTTTCTATTTCAGTTTTTCATGTTGTTACACTCTATCCTCCTTAAATGAGTTACGTCCTCGAAGTTAAAGTACTTAGGTGTTGTTAATTAATTAGTTTCAAAATACAGATACACTTATATTATTATTAAAGTGGACTGTATTGTTTTTTTTTAAACTGATAGAAATCATGATAAAACTGCTTTGCATATAATAAGAGAATAGTTTCAAGAATTCATCATATTATTTATAATAACAACTTTTATATATAAATATGTTCGATAAATAGATATAATCATAGTTATTTGTAAGGACCTAAAATTATTTGGAAAATATATATATATATATATATAACCTCTATTAAGATTCCTTAATGAATTTACTTAAATAATAATTTTTAAGGCAATACAAATTTTTAAGAAAATCAATCTATGAAGAATTATCATTACTATTATTTTGTTATAATAAAACAACTTTTTATATAATTCTTTCTGGAAGGCTTTACTTATACTTCTGATAAAACTTTAATACAAGCAAGTTTATATTTATAAACCATTATATATATATACAAATATAAAAATCTAAAGTCATTTGAAAACATAGAGATGTTATTTATAAAAACAAATCTTAAAATCTCTTAAATAAAATTTTATATAGAAAACTACTTTATTTTTGGAGGGTTAAAGAGAGTCAATTCTAGGGTATAAGAAGTCCTAAAATTGGTTAGGTTTATCAAAAAGGTTCTTAGGATTTTAAGACAGTGATTTAGGTTCAATGTGGCTAACTAGTAGGATACCGGCAAAGTTCCAGTACACCGGTAGGTCAGCTACAATGTAGGATAGGATTTTTGCTCAACCGGTAGGGTCCCGGAACACCGGTTGGGCTAGGATGTTTAATACACCAGGTAAACTTATCGGTAGGGTTCCGGTAAGGTGTCGGTACACCCGTAGGGTGGTGAAACTCTATCAGTAGATTGTCGGACACCGATAGGCACTAGTAGGCTAAGCAGAAGCCTACCTGTGGCCAGGTCAAAGGAATTTCCACCCGACAAGCTAACCGGTACACCGGTTGGTCTGCCAGTTCAAGGCAAATTTGTTCAGGTCAAGAAATTTTCAGGAATTATTTATCTAACCATCCTAGGGCTTCATGTATGGTGATCTGGTCGACCTAATGATCATTCACATTCAGGTATTAACAATACTTATTAAATTCCAGTTTGTAATAAACTATATTTATTTATATAATTTGAGTAAATGATATTTAAAGTTTAAAATTTTTGAATAGTATACAAAATAAAAATATAGTTATTACATTTATTATCTATCTTAATTCTTATAAGGAAATATTCTAAAATAGTAACTACATTAAATTAATATACATGGTTATTATTTTAATACTCATAGGATTTATATTAACTATTAATTATAAAAAAAGTAATCTAACAGTACCTTCAATATGTTCTTATTTTGATTATATAAAAAATAATAGAATTTAGATATAATACTTTATATTTTTGAGTACAGTAAGGTGTTAAGTTGGTAAATTTATAGCACTTTAAATATAAATGCTTTATATAAATAAAGTATATTGTATCTACTTTAGTTTACGGAATGTAAGAAATTTATCTTATGTTCTATACTCAAAATTACTAAATTAGTTAGAGAATATTAATTAAGTTTTACTTGCTAAGGATATGGTTGAAAACAACTATCAGCAAGTATATTGATTTAAATAATTTATTTTAAAGAGTAATTATCAGTCTTTATTGTTGAATTAATTAATATTTTATTCTAGTATTTTAAATAATTTATGAACCTTTATTAATGAATTAATTAATACCTACTTTGACTGGCCACACATTATAACTTAAAGAGTTATGATTGTGTGTGAAGCACTTTAGTTTCCTATAGTGCAACCCACCAATCACAAACAGTAAAAGTTAAATTTGTAGCTAACTACTAAAATTTTAAATTAACTCCTATTCTAACTCCTATATTTTCAATAATTAAAAATTAATTCCCATAAAAGTTCCGGTTATCCCCCTTAAGACAAAAAACCGAAAATCCCCGATTGAGAAAAGTTAAGATACTTACCTTTGATATGTTCTGGTAACCAATCAACCTTTGCTGGATTCAAATAGTGCCTTTAATTTCCTTGTCTTGTTGTTGTTCCATAGTGTAGACTTTTGCTTCTTGAGTTTGTTGCTATCGTTTGTTTGGTAACCGGCAATCTTCTTGGCAATGTCCCTTTCTTCCGCAGTTGAAACATCGTATCTTACCCTTGCTTTGAGTGTTCCTTGATTCTTGTGATGAGCTTTGCTGCTGGTCCTTTGGAGACAAAAAATCACTTTGATGATTTCCATACTTCCCACACTTGTAACACTTCCGGTTTGAGGCAATTCTTGGAGTGTTCCCTTGCTTTTGTGTCTTTCAGGCCTTCAGCAAATTGGCTTGATAGGTTCTAGGTTTCCTTTCCGTCTTCATGTTCCTTGGTGTTTCAGCTTGTTGCTGTCGTATCAGAGAGGCTATTTGTCCCAAAATCCCACTAAGTTGTAGGTTCTGACTGTCCTCATCACTTGCTGCTACTGTACTCGTATCCGCGCTATATCTTTCGACCATTTGTTAATCAACTAAGTACCTGTAGAAAGAGAAGACAACATCCGATTCTTTATCATAAACTAAAATGCCAGATTTATTAGTATTTCACACATCACACAGAAAACTTTGAAATATCGGCAATGAAAAACTTTTGGAATCTGATTTAAAAACATGAAGACTTAGAAACTGACATCACTTTTGGTATCAGGGTCAGAAAACTTAGTTTCATAGGAAACTTAAGCTCTGATACCACGTTTGTCACGACCCAAACTTAAAGGCAATTCACGTGGGAATCTCTTAGGTTCAAACCGTGACTCTCACTCCATATCCCTATGGGAGTGGAAAGTAATAAGAGCCAAACCATAGAACTATCATATAAGACTTTAATAAATTACTTTTAATAAAATTAATGAAATAATTATTAAGTCTACTACATCCGAAATAGTAAAGTCAATCACAACGGAAAATAAATAAAGAAATAGCCTATTTTCATGTTTTAAAAGAAATCCCTATTAACTGACCTATTACACAAATCCAAGTAAATCATCCCTATTACATATTCTATTAAAATAGACAAATAAATCCTAAGTATATCTATTATCTTCATCTTTGTCTTGCTCTCCACCTTGATCTCCATGGTCTTGTAGTCCACTAACTAAAGATCCTGAAATATTTATTCTCAAATGCATCAACTACACTTAGCTCAGTAAACGAATCAATTAAACAATATTTTAGATTGGAATAGGGTCAAAACCATTTTCCAATGATATAACATAGACAAAACAGAATATATGTAATAACATGATAAATATGATATGCAATGTAATGCAATGCAATATGAATGTTGGTTCAATTATTAATGAATGCAATTCATGCTCATGCAACCATGAAAGGGTGATCACCAAGTATGATCCATGCAAATACATATGTTGTGCAATCATGCATGCAGTTTAGAATTCAAGTTATGTAATCCCCACACTAGATCAATCAATCACTGAGCAAGATGTCTTAGCGAACCACCCCCTCCCATACAAGGCCACTCTCAGTAAGATATTCTATGTGCTCATCATAGTTGTAAGGGGTTTTGACCAATAAGGCACAATTCGCCCACTTATTTTTGGATAAGGCAATGCAAAAATCCAAGGCGTCCATAAATTAGATCATAACCTCAGTGAGTCTTACATAAAGAGAATGCCAATAGAATTTCACTCGGCATCCGTTACGTATCATAGTACGCTATCGAGATTATGAAAGTAATGGGGTACTATTGGGACTGCCAAATCCCTCAACCAAAATAATCAGTCCATCCAGGACTTCCTCACCATAGTATGATATTATAATCATAACAACACTCAATTTGATTCGTACCCTCAACTGATGTGAAGGTCTTATGGTATGGTTAAGCATATGACCAACAGTATGGTCAATAATGCAATCGAGCTATGTTGTGCATGTGTAGTGATTGTGCACATTAACTAAACATACAATTGGTGTTCAATAGTGAAATATCTCTAAGTGATCATTATGAATGATTGAAACATGGTATATTCATCATAGTGTTTAGATTTGGTTGAATCATGTAAAATATGTAAAATTGACAAACAATCAATTAACTTATCCAAAAATGTCATCAAAAATCAACACACAATTAATTATGATCAATCAAATACCAATTAAATAAGTAATACTTACAACCAAGCAAACTTGGGCTGTCCGGCATGCCAGTTGGTCTGCCGGTAGCATAGGCAGAGGCTGAAATCAAGTATTATGTCTATTAACCCTATCGTCAGGCTAACCGATACACTGGTTGACCACCAGCAGGCTAGGAAGGGACCAAAATACAAATATGCGGACAAGGTGCTAAGGTGCGACGAAAATTTCTGGGAAACTCCACCAGTAACTAACCTAAAATGTCTGTTTTTCGGTTCACTGTTTCAGTAAGCTGAGGTGGTCGCCGAACAGAATTCTAATTTACTCTAAGCTCGGTGGACTTCTCGGTGAGCCGAGGAAGTCACCGAAATACAGGTTCAGGCGAATCCAAGAGAGTTTGGGCGAGATTTTTTCCCCAAAGCTCACAAATCATCAAAAGGGACTACCATTGGGTTTCTAAGTCAAGGAAATCATACCTAACAAGGGGATATCAAGAGACAAGCCACTAAAGAGTTTAATGATTGTATTGACTCTTTAGAACTCCTAGACCTCAAGTATAAAGGTTGTCAATTTTCGTGGAATGACAGAAGCCATACAGCTGCTAGAACCCTGTGCAAATTGGATAGAATGCTGATAAACCATGCTTGGCTCCATCAGTATATGAATTTTGAAGCAAAATTTCTTCCCCCAGGTATTTCAGATCACTCCCCTATGCTAATAAGGATCTTCCCTGAAATCTCTAATAGGAAGGCTCCCTTTAAATTTTTTAACAACTGGACTGAGCACCCTGACTTCATTAGTGTTGTTGAAGAGGCTTGGGCTGAGCCTATATCAGGAACTCCAATGTTTGTTCTTGTCTCTAAACTGATGCTTCTCAAGAATAAATTAAAATCTTTGAGTAAATCAGAATTCTCTGATCTGCAAACCAGAATTGCTTCAACCAAGGAGGAGCTTTCTAGACTTCAAGCTGATCTGATGAGTGGGCAGGCTAACCACTTATATATTCTAGAAGCCAACAAGTCCTCCTTGTATTGTGCTCTCCTCAGACAAAAATCTAGAGTTCTATGGCTTAAAGAGGGGGGATAGCAATTCAAATGTTTTTATAAATCCCTGCTCAGTCATAGATCTAGAAACAGAATCTTGTCCATTAGAGACTCCACTGGTATGGCTACTTTGGAACAAAATAAGATTGCTGATCAGTTCATAAGCTTCCACAATGAATGCATTGGCATTGCCCACCCTCCCTAGAGACAACATATGGAACAACCTATCCTCAATAAACAGGTATCTAACGATCAAGTTGCTGACCTAATAAGAGACATTTCTAACAATGATATTAAGGTGTGCTTATTCAGTCTAAAGGATGACAAGGCACCTGGTCCTGATGGTTATACCCCAAAATTCTTCAAATCTACTTGGGATATCACTGGATCTGCTTTTTGCCAAGCCATAAGGGAGTTCTTCAGATCAGGTAAGCTTTTAAAGCAAGTCAACCATACTAGCCTCACTCTTGTCCCTAAGGGGCCTAATCCTTTAGTAGTGGCTGCCTTTAGAACAATTTCATGTGTAAATACCATATATAAATGCGTTGCAAAGTTGTTGGCTGTTTGGCTGAACCTTTTACTGGGAGAATTGATTGGGGAACACCATAATGCTTTTATCCCTGGTAGAAGTATTATTGATAATATTCAAATTACACATGAGCTTGTAAATGATTGCCATCTCAATAAGAGCAAGCCCAGGATGGCATTCAACCTTGATCTATGTAAAGCTTATGACAATGCAAGATGGGAAGCAATTGACTGTATGTTAGAAGCTTGGAAATTCCCTATTAAATTTAGGGAGTGGATAAAGGAGCTCATTAGCACTGCATCTTACTCCCTATCTATCAATGGATCCCTACACGGGTTCTTCGAAGGGCACAAAGGACTGAGACAGGGAGACCCCCTCTCACCTTACCTCTTTGTTATGCTTATGGAATATCTTGACTATTGTATACACATGAGAGTATTAACTCAAACATTCACATTTCACCCTAAGTGCTCCAGGCGAAGCATCACCCACCTTTGTTTTGCTGATGACCTATTTTTGTTTGCTGGTGGAGACCTTCAGTCTGCTAGGCTGCTCAAGGATGCTATGAATGATTTCTGTTTGTACCCTGGTCTGTCAGTAAACAAAACAAAATCTCTGGTGTATGCTGCTGCTGTCCAGCCTAATACACTTGAACAGATTGCATCCATGTGGGGTATTGATGAAGGAAAGTTCCCCATTAAATACTTGGGGGTACCCCTTATCTCCTCAAGGTTTAAGATCAAGGACTGTATGGAGCTTATTGAAAGAACTAGCAGAAAAGTGCAAAGCTGGAAATTCAGATCTCTGAGTTATGCTGGCAGAGTTGAATTGATCAAGTCAGTCCTTTTTTCAATTCAAATACATTGGAGCTCAAATTTTCTACTCCCTAAGAAAATTCTGAAAACTCTGAATCAGATATGCTACAGATTTCTCTGGGAAGGTAATGATCAGAAAAGGAAGATAATCAAAGTGGCTGGGAGGGATGTTTGTCTCCCTAAAAGTGAAGGAGTGCTGGGGCTGTCTAATGCTATTCAATGGACTCAGATTGCCCTATACAAGATGGTTTGGAAGATTGTTAGCAGAAACCATTCACTCTGGGTGAAGTGGGTCTGTGCCAATTTGATCAAATCTAAGTGCTTCTGGGATCTTAAACCCCCCACTGCATGTTCTTGGTCTTGGAGAAAGATTTTACAATCAAGAGAGAAGGTAAGATCCTTATGTAAGGTCCAAGTTGCTAATGGCAAAAGTATTTGGCTGTGGAGGGATATGTGGCATCCCAACAGCCCACTAATACACAATATT
>JAUPMG010066362.1:0-13342 GCA_031762675.1 Pachysandra terminalis | reverse complement strand
GAACATAGAAATCAAATTAGGTTGTGTGTTGTTTGTTTGATGTGATTACTTATGCATGCGAACATTAGAATAGAAGGCGTGAGATATGAGGATCTAATGATTTTCATGTGGAATTGTAGATGACTGGAAGAAGGGGGAGATCTGCAGCAGGAGAGGCTTCGCCCTCTAAGACGAGAGCGGACACAGACCTGCAGTTGTCCGGCATCTACCAGATTCTGGGGGATATTGCAGCGATCAGTGCCAGCTGATGGGGTCATCTTTGTGCAAATTAGGTCCCTGTCGACAGCACGGCTGGTGTGCCGGTTCCTGCCGATGGATGACTCTTTGTGTATTTCATCCCCTGTTGGCAGCATGGCCGGTGTGCCAGTGCCAGCTGATTGGCCTTTTCGTGTGTATTTTCACTCCATGTCGGTAGCACGGCCGGTGTGCCGGTGCCTGCCAACTGGTTACGGAACTGGAGGATTTCTAATGTTCCGAAATCACATTTTTGAATACAAAACCAAATCCAAACCATTTATAAAGGTCACGTGCATCAAAATCAAGATAACATCCACAAAGCATACAAAACATCATTTTAAATGAAGTAAATGGATCATCATGCATTCAAAACTACATTATTGCGAATCGAAAATCAATCATGGTATCAAATTAGAACTATACAGAAAATGGACTTACCTCTCTTGCGTAGTTTCTGATTGGTAGAATCCTTTTCTTCTTCTCTTCTTGCTTTCTTCCTCTTCTCAACTGCAATGGATGGCTAGGGTTAGGATTGCTCTAACCTCTACTTTCTTCTCTTAAGCCCTCTCCAGAACTCTCCTAATTTGAATTCTGGAGTTTATAGAAGGTGAGTTGATGGGAATGGAAACACCCTTCCATTACTCACACTACCAAAACCCCGATCCCACGATTCTCACACATAAGCCTATGCGTTAGAGATTTGAATTCAAGTTTTAGAATTACAGTGATTACAAGACATACAAACTAATTACACTAAGACCCCAAATCAGAGATTTTGTTTTAAAAACTACCCAACATTTAATTAAGCTTTTAAAACCATATGATTAAATATTAGAAAAGTACACATTAATTTTTATACATTCTTTTGATCACTATTAATTAAATGGAATGTTCTTTTAGTGAATTTAGGTCATTAAAACCTACCTCCCTTAAAAGATATTCGTCTCCGAAATTACATACCTCAATCGTTGAAAAGCTATGGATAGCGCTCCCGGAACTCGGATTCCAATTCCCACGAAGCTTCAGACTCATCTTGATGACTCCACTGAATCTTCACTAAAGGAATAGTCTTGGTTCTCAAGACTTTCTCATTTCGGTCCAAAATTCTCATCGGTCGCTCAACATACGACACATTCTCGTGAAGTTGCAAGTAGCCCTAATCTAATACATGCGACGGGTCAGGTTCATACTTCCGCAACAATGACACATGGAATACATTGTGTACTACTGAAAGCTGTGGAGGTAAGGCAACTTGATATGCTACACGTCCAACGCGTTCCAACACTTCAAGGAGTCCAACATAGCGTGGAGCTAGCTTCCCTTTCCGGCCAAATTCATTACTCCCTTCATAGGAGAAACCTTTAAGAACACGTGATCACCAATCGTGAACTCTAAGTCCCTCCTCTTCCAGTCTGCATAACTTTTCTGCTTGCTCTGTGTTGCCTTCAGTCTCTCTCGAATCAGTTTCACCTTAGCTGTAGTCTCTTAGACAAGTTCCCGACAAAGGATACTGCCCTCTCCAACTTCTGCACAACAAACTGGTGAATGACAAGGTCTACCATACAACGCCTCAAACAGAGCCATGCCAATGCTCGAGTGATAGCTGTTGTTGTAGGAAAATTCCACCAGGGGTAGATGTTCTCCCCAACTACCACCAAAGTCCATAACTCACACTCGTAACATGTCCTCCAGCACCTGGTTCACTCTCTCAGTCTAACCATCTGTCTGAAGATGATACGTCGTACTAAAGTCCAACTAAGTACCCAAGGCTTTCTGTAAAACCTCCTAGAATCTAGACGTGAAAAGAGAACCGCGGTCCGAGACAATACTAACTGGCACACCATGCAGTCGAACAATCTCTCTGACATACAATCTAGCGATCTCCTTTGCTGAAGCTGAAACTCTCACTGCCAAGAAATGAGCTGATTTGGTCAACCGATCCACAATCACCCAAATCGAGTCAAAACTACCTCTAGTCTTAAGCAAACCAACTACAAAGTCCATAGTGATATACTCCCACTTCCACTCAGCTATGGGTAAAGGCTGCAATAGTCCTGCTGATCTCATATGATCTGCCTTTACCTGTTGGCACGTGAGGCATCGTGCTATGAACTGTGCAATTTCTCTCTTCATACTTGGCCACCAGAAGTTCACATGCAAATCACGATACATCTTGGTACTACCGGGATGAATAGAGTACTGTGACCTATGCGACTCCTCCAAAATCTCTCTATTGATCTCCTGATTGCCCGGCACACAAAGACGAGCCTGGTATCTAATTAGTCCATCCGAGTGCACTGCCCACTCTGGTTTCTCGTTGTCTGTTGCTAACAACTGAAGTTCCTGATCAGTTTTCTGACTAGTTGCAATACGATGCTCCAAAGAAGGTTTGGCAACTAAACTGAAAAGACAACCTCCACTCTGCTGCTCAACTGAGCTAACACTCAACGCGGCCTACGGCTCAGCGCATCAGCCACAACATTTGCCTTCCCAAGATGATTGTGAAGGGTAGAGATGTAGTCGTTTACCAACTCCAACCATCTCCTCTGGCACATGTTCAGGTCCTTCTGTGTAAAGATGTACTTCAGATTCTTGTGGTCCGAAAATAGCTCAAAATCCTCACCGTACAAGTAGTGTCTCCACAACTTCAAGGCAACCACGAATGCAGCCAACTCAAGATCATGAGTGGGATAGTTACGCTTATGAGTCTTAAGCTGTCGCAATGCATATGTCACTGCTCGTCTGTCTTGCATGAGAACTGCACCCAAGCCTTGCAAAGATGTCTCCGTGTAAACCTCCATCTTCCGTCCACTGACAGGTATCACTAGAACTGGCGCCGAAGTCAACCACTTCTTGAGTTACTCGAAAGCCAACTCACACTGCTCATCCCATACAAATTTCCCCTCCTTCCTGGTCAAACGAGTCAATGGTGCTGCGATAGTAGATAATCCCTCTATGAATCTCGGATAGCAGCCCGCTAGACCAAGGAAGCTCCTGATTTAAGATGCATTCTTCGGTCGCTCCCAATCAAGAACTGCATCCACCTTAGCTGAAGCCACAAAGATACCACTCCTGGAAACCACATGTCCAAGGAATCTAACCTCGTCCCTCCAGAAGTCCCATTTCTCCAGCTTGGCGTTCTACTGGTGATCAAACAACGTATGCAATACAATCCTGAGGTGCTCCTCATGCTCCTCCTTAGACCCGAGTAAATCAGAATGTCATCCACGAAGATGACAACAAACTGGTCCAACTAAGGTCTAAACACCCTATGCATTAGATCCATGAAAGCTGCTGACGCATTCATCAACCCGAATGGCATAACTACGAACTCGTAATGCTCATAGCGAGTATGAAAAGCCATCTTCTGGATGTTCTCATCTCTAATCCTCAACTGATGATATCTTGACTTTAAGTCTATCTTTGAAAAGAACTAGGCCCCTCTCAGCTGGTCAAACAAGTCATTGACCCTAGGCAGTGGGTACTTGTTCTTCACTATCACTCGGTTCAACTGCCTATAATCCACACAAAGGCGAAGTGACTCATCCTTCTTCTTCACAAACAATACTGGTGCACCCCACAGAGATGTACCCGGCCTGATGAAACAAAGTGCACTCAATCCGTCCAACTGCTCCTTCAACTCGCGTAACTCTATCGGAGCCATCCGATAAGTTACTAGAGAAATAGAAGAAGTGCCTGGCACTAACTCTATATAGAAGTCTACCTCCCTTTTAGGTGGAAAACCTGGAATCTCTTGGAAAACAACATTGTAGTCTCGAACTGTGGGAATATCTTCTAAAGATAACTTCTATCCCACATCCACAGCACACAGAAAATTTGTCTGATAGTTGTCCTTTTCAGTCCCAAGGAATATCAGATGTCTACCCCCAGGAAGATCGGACACTACCGACTTCTTGAAGCAATTCATCCTGGCATGATAAGCAAAGCGCCAATCCATACCGAGAATCACGTTGAAGTCTACCATGTCCAATACCACAAGATCTGCCTCCAGATTTAGGTTATATACTCTCACCACACAAGCACGACATACTCGGTGTAGAGTAGCGATCCCTCAAAGGACTCTCCATACCACTAGGTTGCAATCCCAAAACTAACATGAATCTATTGGATATGAATGAATGAGATGCTCCCGAATCAAATAACACATGGGCTGGAGTATGAAATAAATGAAGAGTACCTTCCATATTAACTACACTTAACGGACTCTCCAAACCACTAGGTTGCAATCCCAAAAATAACATGAATCTACTAGATATAAATGAATGAGATGCTCCTGAATCGAGTAACACTTGGGCTAGAGTAAGAAATAAATGAAGAGTACCTTCCACCACTGCATTAGAAGCATGGTCATCCCTCGGAGCCGAAGTGTCTGCCATCATGTTGGCCCTGCCGTTCTACACTAGCCAAGGAGGAATCGGTCTACTGCCATCTGTTCACACAGGTGCTCTGCATTGGTTCTGTAGGTGGCCTTGCTTACCGTAGTTGTAGCATATCCTCGTGTCACCCTAATGGAATTGTTGCTCCTGCGATGGTAGTGACTACTTCTGTGTATCTTGTGCCAAAGGTTCCGCTGCATCCACAGGTGGAGTCCTAGCTGGTCTAGCCTCATTCCGCTGACGTCTATCGGTATTCTGCCTTTGATGATAAGGCTGATACCAACCCTTATCTTGCTTGGTCTACTTTTTCTGCGAAGAAGCTCGGTCCATGTCCCTCTTAACATGTCGCACACACTCCAGAACCTCAGAGTAGGTCCTGAGTCTCTGTGATACCACCTTAGACTGCACCGCTGGTCTCAATCCCTCATTCGAACTTAGCAGCTTTATCCGCTTTGTCCACTATCATGTGGGGTGAGTATTTAGACATCATCGCAAAACATGCCTTATAATGAGTGACGGTATGCAAGCCCGGCTCTAACCTCATAAACTCCGATGCCATCTACCTTTTATAGCTGCTCAGAAGATAGGTGTCCAAGAACTGACTTTGGAACATCTCCCAAGTCATGGTCGTGTCTAAGTTCCTCTCCACCATGTCCCACCAGTGGAGTTCCTCACCCTTTAGCATGAAGGTGCCTAAGGACACCCTTTGATCATCTGGACACCCCATGGTCCTGAACACTCGCTCCACATCGAGCAACCAGTCTTGAACCTGGTGTAGCTCACCCAATCCCTCGAAAGTAGGTGGAGTCAACTTCTTGAATTTCTCCAACCAAGCTATCGAAGATCTTACAACATGCCTCTGGTCAGCCCTGGCATGTCTCTCCATCTGATCCCACTGAAGTGCAGCCATGTCTCACAGTATCTGGTAAACATCGGCCAACTGAAGATCAGTGTCAGCCCTAGCCCCAGAAGATGATCCCTCACTAGCAGTAGCTTTCCTCCTTCAAACCATCTACAAACCCAAAGTAAACATTACGTCTACTAAGCTACCACCTCACATCCTAGTAATCATGTAAACAAAATGTCATAAAAGTATGGCAAACAGGCATGTTATCAAACAACACACAATTCCTAGTTTGACTTTCTACGTTTCTCCTTCCTAACTTCGGATCGATTTCTATGTGATCCCTAGGTTCACTAGTCTTCTAACAACCTTACTCTTAATAAACCATTGCTCTAATACTAATCTGTCATGCCTCGAAACCCATATCACGAATTCCTATGCGGGCAGCATGGATCTCGAAGTGAGACCTTTAGGTACCAACCAAGGAACGCGGATTGCCATCATTCACAAGTAATAAAAGTAGAATATTACCACGTTTATTAAATTACCAGAGTGCGCAAGCAATAACTAGAAAGCAATAAAAGATAAGTCAATGGCTTTAGCAGAGCCATGACAACCAAGTCTAAAACAAAGTAATCCCAAGGATAAGTAATTATTATTACATCAAATCCGATTCTTAAGAATAAAATCAAAGTTCTAAACATGAATAGAAGTACATGGCTGTAATCACCTGTGTCCATCACATCTCCACCTCATCCTTCAACATAAGAAGTCGCGTTAGCTTGGAATGCTCACTAAGTTATCAATCTGTCACCCATCCTCAAATAATATCATTAGTTAAAACAAAACAAGGACAACAATATAGAAATACGATAACGAGAAACACATATCATATATTGATTCATGGATGATATGAAAATGGTATGAGATGTATCATTCAGATGTTCCTACATGGTATGCTCAATCAAGGAATGCAAATGAAGTATGATATGTAATGTACTAGGCTAGTGTACCCCGTTAAGTTCCCCTCATATGTAGCTTCACAATCACAAACCAATTCGGGACATAGGTCACCGGGAACAGTCGGATGCCCCTTCTCTGTTCTGGGTGCTAACCCATGGTACGAAGGCCACCATATGCTGATTTTATGAGTGTAACTACTCAAGGTTTAGCCAACCTGATAGGATCTGCAAGAAGCCTACCTTTATTTAAATGAGACTCTCAACCCATGGGTATAGTCAACCCAATCGGAAACCTTGCAAGGAAAATCCGTATTTGCACCTCCCGGGCTCACTTAACAATCCACATAGACTTAGCATGCATGCAATTATTAACTTATGATTCAAATGATAGCTTCCATCATAAAGTATCCACGAACCCATACACGCGGATAATCTGCTGGAAGTCATCATAAGCTTCCTAACCAGTGTACAAGTCAAACTAAAACAACATCAACAATCCATGATTCCAATCACCAAACATGTGGAGTCCCAACCCAAAGTCATAGTCAAGTCAGTAGGCAAGTCGGTGGTATAAGGTGTGCCGTGGAACTCAAAGTTGGTTCCCCGCATGTGGGTCCAAGCCCATTGACTTTCCTTTGATTCCAAAATACCATATCATCTTCACATGGCACAAACCCCCAACCAAATCACCTAAAATTCTAAAATATACACTTGTCGGCAGCATGGCCAGTGTGCCGGTGCTTGCCGATGGGGTCATCTCTGTGCAAATTAGGTCCTTGTCGGCAGCATGGTCAGTGTGCCAGTGCTTGCCGATGGACCACTCTCTGTGTATTTCATCCTCTGTCGGTAGCACGGCCGCTGTGCTATTGCCTGCCGACGGGTTACGGCACTAGAGAAATTTCTAACGTTCCAAAATCAGATTTTTGAACACAAAACCAAATCCAAACCACTTATAAAGGTCATGTGCATCAAAATCAAGATCACATCATACAAAGCATACAAAACATCATTTTAAATGAAGTAAATGGATCATCATGCATTCAAAACTACATTTTTCATGAATTGGAAATCAATCATGGTATCAAATGAGAACTATACATAAAATGGACATACCTCTCTTGCTTAGTTTTTGATTGGTAGAATGCTCTTCTTCTTTTCTTCTTCGTTTTTTCCTCTTCTTTCTCTTCTTTTCCTTTTCCTCTTCTCAACTGCAATGGATGGCTAGGGTTAGGATTGCTTTAACCTCTACTTTCTTCTCTTCAGCCCACTCCAGAACTCTCCTAATCTGAATTCTGGAGTTTATGGAAGGTGAATTAATGGGAATGGAAACACCCTTTCATTACTCACATTACTAAAACTCACGATCCCACGATTCTCACACGTAAGTCTATGTATTAGAGATTTGAATTCAAGTTTTATAACTACAGTGATTACCTCACAAAGAAACTTATTATACTAAGACCCAAAATCAGAGATTTTGTTTTTAAAACTACCCAACATTTAATTAAGCTTTTAAAACCATATGATTAAATATTAGAAAAACACACATTAATTTTTATAATTCTTTTGATCATTATTAATTAAATGGAATGTTCTTTTAGTGGATTTAGGTTATTACACACTAATATCACTCCATACTCACAAATCACATCACAATCAAACACAGTCACACATCAATCATTACAATACATGCAGATGGATGCTATAAGCACACAAAAGATGAACAACACAAACAGGCTGGAATACAATGCAATATGAGGTATGATGCAATGCATATGATGATATTGAATAATGCAATGTATGCAAGCCAAGCCTAACTAGAATTTCAATCCCACATCTCCTTTAGGAAACTCTATCCTAGGAATGTGCTCAATCCATTTCTTTTAAGGGATTCTGACCCAAGGTAGATAATGTCACCCTCTTTCCTTTTTGGGGATAATTCCCATGGTAGAAAGAGACACATTTTTCCATTTTCTTTTAGGGGATAATACCCAAGCTAGAAAAACCACCCTATTTCCTTTTTGGAGATAATACCAAGGGTAGAAAAGCCACCCCCACACAATCACACAATGAACTCATCTAGAGTCACTCTCAATACGTTTATTCCAATGAATGCATCTAGCATCACTCTCAACACACCACAATTCATATCATACATCACAGTTCATGTCACATATCACATTTTATGTTACATATCACAATTCATGTCACATATCACAGTTCATAGGCTTTTATAGGACTCTCACACACCATATTTCAGTTCACTCACATGCTTGGACCTTTACTCATCCTAACATCATGCATCATACTTTATAACATGTTATGACACCCTAGAAACCTTATCAAATCTCATAGCACATCTTACTTAGTCATATCATACTGTAAATTGAGGTAAGTAGCACCTCCTTTTGCACAAAATCTCATACATGCATTTTGCACAAAAACCAACATCATACACAAGGATGCACACCCCAGTATACAAGGATGCACACTCCTGTGTGCATCTTCATTGTACAAGGATGCACTCCCCAGTGTGCAAGGATGCACACCCCAGTGTACAAGGATGCACACTCCTGTGTGCATCTTCATTGTACAAGGATGCACTCCCCAGTGTGCAAGGATGCACACCCCTGTGTGCATCTTCAGTGTGCAAGGATGCACACCCCAGTGTGCAAGGAGAGAGAAAGAGAGAGTGAATGAGGGAATGGTAGTTTAGGTATTTGCATTTTTTTTAAAAAGCAAAGTATGGGGACAAGACTGACATGTCCTCTGTCATGTGACAGAGGACCGTATGGTAAATAGTTTAGTATAAAAATACTTGAGTTGCAAATTGATTTGGTCAATATACTTTGGGCAATAAACCCTCTCTAGTAGGTGATTTTCGTAATTTACCCAAGAGTTTTTCAAAATGACATTTAACAAAGCCGAGAGAATCGAGACTTGGGAAGAGAGTAAATAGAAGGCCTGAATACAGCTCAAAGGGTGAGAATATCGGACATGCTACCCCCTGTCAGATTGTCTTTTCTTCTCAATCCTCTCAACCTAAGTCCAGTATTGTTGATCCTCAAAATCGGTTAACAAAAGAGATTAGCAAGATGACTCAAGATAATAGGTGTCATTCCCTGAGTAGTCAACCAAAGAGGGGACAAAGGTTCGAATGCCTGTCTCGTAATGGCCTAAACTTTGATAGCATTTCCAATACATGGTTTCCATGGGTTTTTAGGTCAAATCACCAACAGACTCAAGGAAAAGGGTTGAAGATCCCCAAGAATGGATGCAGAGATAGCACAAAGGTAGAGAAACTTCTAAATTAGAGATTTCAAATCTGTTAGTGGATTCTAGGTTGCACCAAGTGTCCCCCCTCGTTTTAATGAGAATGAGTGCTTTTATAGCCAAAATTCTCAGACAAGGCCTAAGTGACAAGTGTCAGTCATTGAGGGCTAGACATGGTAGGATGATTCCACGTGTCCTAGCCCATACCTTGATTGTGACTTGTCACTTTATACAAGTGTGCAAACAATCTCTGCCTTGTGCTCAGACCCTTTGATGTGACATCGCCCATGTGGGTTTGGTTAACTGTCAACAACTGCCATGGGTCTAATGGGACATCTCTCTAGGCCACCATTCCTTTAGGTATCTCAATTCCCCCCTCCCCTTTTTGTCTTATTATACAAATGACTTAAGAAGCTCGTGGCGTCGTCCTCAAGTGAGATATCCTAAGGATAATTTCTTTAAATAGAACGATTTTTACTCGATTATGAGTGTAATACTTTACAATATCGGGTCAAGTCACATTTTGATGTTGTAGCACAACTCAACATGCAATTTCGAGTGTTCTTATATTTGATGTATGGCTATCCCGAAACAGTCCTCTTTTCTTAGGACTCGAGATGTAGGAAGAAGTCCATGTTGCTCCATGACTAGAGCAATGTCATTGTTTCTCGAAGAACCCTTCAATATGTGAGAGTTTCGATGTAATCGATATGAACCTCGATAGTCCCGTGTGAGAGTGACATCATTGTGAGGTCATAAGACCTTCCTGGTATGATTGTTATTGGTTTCGGTGATCAGATCATAAGCTTGAATTGCCATTAACCGATCTCTAATTTAGATCGTAAAGTTTATTCTCGAATTTGGGACATGATCAAATTGTCTCTATCCAATCTCGAGATTAGATCATAAAGTCTATTCTTGGATTTCATATGCCTCCTTGTATTCGGATACATATTTTAAAAGCGGGAAAAGAAACAGATTTTGCCCGGGAGGTGCCAAATGGCTTCATCTTATTGGTCCAATTTGAATTTTCAAATTGAGGGGTCATCATTAGCCCCTGCACTTAGAACGTGTTGATGGGACACGTTGTATGGGCAAACTCAGCAAGGCATTAAATGCCTTGGATAGCTGTATCATCATCAAATCTTTGATTAGCCGTCAAACGGTTAGTATTCAGAGCACGAGGCACGCCACATTAAATGCTAGGGCTGACGTGTCTTCCTGAGATTTGGTATCGTTTGAACTGCTTAACAGTCCCGAAACCACTATCGGGAAAATCTAGGCAGTTTCATGATTGCATGGAGTTTATAAAAAGGGGAGAGCAATTCGTCAAGTTTTCACCTTTGCTGCTCTATCTTCTTCATTCTTTCTTCTTCAATAAAAACTCCTGTCTGTGGTTTGTATCAATATTTCTTCAAAGCATTTCTTCTTTCTCTTCTAATTTTACGAGCAATGGAGTCCTCAAAATCTCAAGGGACGGCCGGAAATATTGTGAAGAGGGTACCAAGTCCTCATTTGCAGCTCTCCACCAGTTTTTGGACGCAGGTTAACCATTGGATTCCCCCAATTCAAGTTGAGGAAGGAGATATTCAAACTCCTTATCCTGACTTTGATGAAGCCTTGGGAGCAAGGAAGAGTTTTTGGATAACTCCTTACTTCAGAGTGTCTCGGGGTGATTACCCCATCTGTAAGGTGAATTTTAAATCTCATCTCGGGCTGCTTACTGGTTGGGCAACTTGGTGCCGATCAGTGCTTTCAAACCCTGCCTACCAAGAGAAATTGAGAAAGGCCGGTATCTACAATGCCATCCGGGTGTCTTTGCTGGAAATCTCCCGAGACAACGACGGTTTGTTGGAGTTGGTGATGAGGTGGAATTCTTAAACTCACACTTTTATGATGGCATTCAGGGAGATAACCCCGACTCTTGAGGATGTTGAAGTTCTCTGCTGCCTACCGGTACTCAGTCCTCAAAGTCCGGCATCGATCAAGTTATCTCGAGAGAAGAAAGCGATCAAATACCTTCTTCATGATGGTATGCGGGCGTCTTCAAGGCCTCTCGTTATAGAGAAGAAAGGGAAGAAGGGCGAGAGTAAAGGCTCTCGGAGGACGATGTCGGGCTAGATCCGTTTCTTCTGGAATGAAGAGAATCTGCTCCGTAGCTTTAATGTGATGGAAATTATCGAGGGCGAAGGTTGGGATTGCCCATCTTTTTTCGAGGCTTTCATCAGTCTCTGGCTATCCCATTTTGTCTTGGAAGGCTTCCCCACTGCTAAGGTGAATGAACAATTGTTCCCCTTGGCAATCGAGCTGGCCTAAGGGGTGTCGATACCCTTGGCTTCTCTTTTCCTAGGAAACTTGTACGAGAATCTTGACCTCTTGGCCGCAGACCAGGCTCGTTCTCGAGGCTAGAGGTTGATCGAGACCCTGGTGGATGCCGGGTTCCTGCAAATGTTCCTTTGGGAGCGATACCCAGCATACGCCCCAGTCAAGATATCTAAAGGCGCTAAGGTGGATTCTGCTAGAGGACCACACCCTCGAGCCGCGTTTTGGTGTGGGGAGGCTCCTTTGGCGGAATGCGACTTGGAGCTCATGCTGGATGTCGAAGACCAATTCAAGTTTCGGCTTTATACTCGGGTCATTGGAGGGATCGACCAGGTTTTCGGGACAAATCTCGAGGGAAAACTTTTGAAGTGTTTGCCTGGTCGGGACTGTCTCCCGAGTGCCATACTTATTTGGTGATCCTCCATCAAAACTACATTCTCGGGAGGGTAGAGGACAACGTGCTCAACAATATGAGCTACAACATTGATCGGGTTATGCGCCAGTTTGGCTTCGATCAACATGTGCCGAGAATGCTTTTGAAAAAAGGCTCGGATCCGAAGATCACGACAAGGGGCTTCCTCTTGAAAGGGGGTTTCAAATACGTTGACTCTTGGGGAGCCATGTTGGCAGTCCCTAAGACCAGGGAGGGGAAAGCGTCCAGCAAATGGCTGATCTACTGGCAGGATATGCTTGAAGAAATCTGCCGCTTTAAAGAGTTAGAGACCGAGCAATCATAGCTCGAGATTACACAGCGGGATACCTGCTTGAAGTAGAAGGGTCGCCGCTCGAAAGGCATCTCGAGGCCGAACCCTCAACCGCTGCATACTAGCCTTGTGCTGAAGCCCTACCTCTCTCCAAAGTACGAAACGGGCGTCTCGAGATCTCAAAGCAAACCTGTCAATCCTGGCTTTCGGGCATCGTGTTCCAAAGGAAAAAAAAGTTCCCAAGAGGTATTTTCTCTTTCATGCGTCTTCAACCTTTTCACCTACTCGTTAATAACTACTGATACAAGACTTAATAATTTCTAGGCAGGGAATCTTCTCTTTGAAAAAGCTATTGAGGCATTGCTGCCTCCTCTTTCAACTGATAATCCTTCTCATACAAGTAAGGCTTTTGATTCGTCCTCTTTAGTTGTTGTGCATAGCATGAAATTTCCTTCCTTTCTGTCACGACCCAAACCGAAGGTAATTCTCGTGAGAACCCTTATGTTCGAACCGCGACTCTCACCCTAACCGGAATCGGGAGTGGTAACCAATATAGAGCCAAACCATAAGAATTAATGAAACTTAAAGGAATATACTTTACTG